>JAPMLY010000980.1:0-120000 GCA_026401115.1 Tetraselmis chui
GTCGCTATCTCATTCTCTTTCCCTCTCCCTCCCCCTCTCTCCCTTTCTATCAACTCCCCACCCCCCCACAGCATTTCTTAACTCATTTTTGTAAGAAAGTATTGCTTCGATGCGTCCCTAAAGGGGAACTCCGCTCTCCGCATCCCCCGCGCGCGCCAGCGCGCGCCCTGAAGTCGAAAGGCACACCTAATATTAGAAAGTGCGAGCCCGGGTCAAAGCGGAGGCTCGCACTCGAAACAAGGGTCCTCGACGGACGTGCGATCGGTGGATGGAGGGTACCGCCGCTGGCTGATTTTCCAGACAGCTAGCTACCCGGGTACTAGATAGAAAAAATCCGGAGAAATGAACTGGAAAACTTTTCATCGCGGCGGCATGTTGTAAGTAATACATAATAGTTATTAGTTGCAGATAGCTACTCTAAGCTATTCTAGATATGACTAGTACATGTCTAGATCGGACATACCGATAACCTGTTTGATTCGGTACAGAGCTGTCGCTAGGCTATAGCTCTCTCACTTCTGTTGTCCCGACACCACGCCTCGGGCTGGTTGTCTTTGTGACTGTCCCTTTTGCGTGACGGTGACTATAACTACGTTTGCGTTAGTTGCCTTCCATACTCATCGTGCTTGCACGGTTCAACATGTTATGGGCCCCCGCCTCACGTCAATCACGCGCGACAACCTGGTTCGGCGAGCTGCGATCGCCAACTCTCCCGCAGAAGGCAAGTTCAGATAGCAGCGTAGTACTCTCACCTTGTAGTCGGCGCCTCGGCGGTATAACTAGTATAAACTGCGTTGTAAAACCCACCTCCACCCACCTAAGTCAACTGCTAGAAGGCGATAGACAGCCACCCACACCGACGCACTCGTCGTGTGTGGACATGGTGCACACATGTCCAAGCTGGAGAAGGGGGGGGGGCGCACTATCGAATGAATACACATACACAGGGTGCACGACAGCCCTAGTTTACTTATATAGATATATATACGTAGCGACTCGGCCGCCAGCGCAACGCTCCACCTGACATGGCCTTGGCCTCGACTTGTGGCCCACATTGGGTGGAGCATACAGAAAAGGTACTTTGAGACACCCCGGTGCTACATACCGAGGGGTCGGCGGGCATCATACCGTCTCTCTTTAAACCATTGTTAGGCACAAGTCCGGCTAGCGGTTCTTACAACTGCCTGTCGTCATGTCCTTTCCTGTTCGTTTTTTCGTCTGCCGCGATGGCACCAAAAGCTCGCTCGGCCGACTCTTCTCTTGCAACGCCTCCTGATTCCCCCGACCCCAGCTCTCAGCAGAGTTCGCTAGCTCCTGCTCTTGTTTCGCTCGCGCTCGTCCTCGAGCAAATGGCGCTTATTAACGCCCGTCTGGACGCACAAAAGCCCATCGTTGCAGCTGCCGTTGCAACTGATGTTGCCGACCCCCCTGTCGCACAACGCCGTCACGATGCGCCCCGCGATCCCTCGCGCCACGAACTGCCAGTGGAACAGCTCCCGCCACCCCCACCATACCCTCCCGCCGGACATGCCCTTCCGAACCTCGGACCTGTCTTCCCGGAGGCGCGTCCCCACCACGTCCCCACCTCCCGTAGCCACCCGCACCCGTACGGCCCGCCGCGTGTAGTGGCCGGCCACTCTCCCTTCCCTGGTGGACTACCTCCTCCCTTCCATGGCCGGCATTTCCCTCCTACCCAACGTGGTGGTCACACCATCCGTGGCGGCCGTCGCCCCACCATTGATCCGGTGGTCATCGGCCGCGCGGCCCACGAGGCTACCGGTTTCGATAAGGACGCCCTCAACCGGTCCATGAAGATGTCGGTCCCTACCATGGGGCCGACCACGGACTTCAAGCAGTGGAAGAGGGCCTTCCTTAATTTCCTCTCCATAATGGCAGCGTATCTCATCACACACCTGGCCATCCGCGAGTCGGGCGTATATGGCTGGACGAACAAGCGCAACACTACGCCTATACGCTGCTACTTCATGCAGCCATCGCAAACCAACGCGCTGACCAGGCGATGAAGTGCGTCTCCCGAGCACAACTTGACTGCGCCGCTGCCGCGTGGGACATCATGTGTGAACGCCTCGACTGTCGGTCCTTTGCTCGCTCCATGTCCCTACCGGACAGCCTGATGGTCAGACAACGCCCTAGACAGTCCCTCAGTGACTATGTCCATTTCATGAGGCAGACATTTGATGACTACAAACGAGACATGCAAGATGGTTTATGGCTCCGCTGCCATCCACCCTCACAACTTCGGCCTCCTCATGCTGCGTGGTATTTCCAGCACCGGCCCCTTCGGTCAGGCTAAATAATGTGTCATTAACGCATTCGACACGGACTACATGTTGTCCGCTGATGAGGTGATGGCCAACAACCTCCATATGGCCCACAATATGGACGAGGACGATGCCCCGGGCGCGATAACTCCCGACACATCATCCCCTCCCATCTCTGCTTTTGTCGCTGCCGACCGCGGTTCACACAACGGCCGAGGACACCCACCACATGGTAATCGTGGTGCTCGCAGCCTCTCTAACAAGTGCAACGCATGTGGCAGCCTAGACAACATATTGTCCTCATGCAGTGCTCCAAATGACGCCATCCTGAGGTGGACCCTTGCCAATCGAAAGATGATAATCCAGAAGTACAGCACACATGATGGCTCTGCCTCTACGCACGCAGCCATGCTGAGTGACGTCACCGCCGACGACACGGACGGTTTGCCCACCCTCGAGGACTGCACGGATGAATACGATGACACCGAGGTGAGTGCCCCATTACGCTTTGTAGCATTCTCATCTTCACTCACCCCGGGTCGTGATCTCTCACAATTTTGGGTGGTTGATTCCGCCTGCTTGATTAACTTAACTACATTTCGAGATGACTTCATTCGATTCACACCCCCCTCCGCTCCTTCTCGCGTGGGTGGGGTCGGAGTTGACGTCAAGGGCAGTGACTAAGTGCGGATTTCTGTCAAGCTTGCCTCTGGCCAGCTTATTCACCGCACAGTCCATGCGTTGTACACCCCCGACATGTCCTCTCGCTCTCCTTAGCGCATCGGCAGACTCCTTAGTGTGAGCTGGATGCATACCCACAGCGGCTGTGAATTCATCTTCCCCACTGACTCTGATAATGGTCTTCTTGTGGTGCCCACAGGCATGGGTGTGCTAGAGCCGTCCGGAAACGGTCTCTACCTCCTTCCCCACCAGCCAGAGCTCCCCTCAAGCCCCTCCGCGGAGAAAGCACTACACCCCTCTTCTAGTGTTGTCCTTGCTGCCCGGTGTGACCCTGTACTGTGGCACCGCCGGTTTGGACACCTTGACATGCAAAGCCTGCATGCCCATCACACACACGGTGTCCCGACTAGCCCTGCATTAGCCAGCTCTGTAAAAAATGTTTCTTGCGATTCATGCTTGCTCCACATAGCCTCCGCTGCACCACCCGACACCGCCGCTTGCGCGAAACCTTTCCGTCCTCTTCTCAACCTGTCCTTTCACCTCTAGGGTCTAGTTAATGTCCCCTCCCTACATGGCCTCCGCTACTACCTGCTCGTCATCGACCACCACCCCCACTTCATGTGGGTGCCGTTCCTCAAGTCAAAAGACAACGCATGTTCGGATCTGGAAACCATCCTACTGGACATCAAACACTTGCATGCACACCATCACTCCTAATCGGGCGCGTTCGCACCGGTCATAAAATTCGACTTGGACTCTGTGTTTGAAGCTGTTGTCACCCGCTAGATGTGCGCACGCCTCGGCGTCGGGGTACAGTTCTCTGCCCCCTATGCCCATCACATGCTCGGCAAAGCCGATAGCCCTTAGCGCACAATCCGGGACAATGCGTCTGCGATGCTCCACAGCATGGCCGTCCCCTACTCCATGTCGTCGTGCGTTGTCAACACTGTTGTGTACCTCTGCAACCGCACGTACAGTCGCTCGGTCGGACTCACGGGTGGCATCCCCCTCATACTCCTTACGTCCTCGGTTTTTGACGCATCCAAGTTCCGCGTCTTCGGGTGCGCCGTCTTCGACAAGGTGCCCGACAAGATACGTCGGAAACTCAGTGAAAAAGCGTTTCGTGGTGTCATGGTTGGCAATCCCCCTGACGCACCCGGATACCGCATGTACAACCCGGAGACACGCCGCATCACCACTTCCGTCCATGTTGTCTTTCAGGAAAACACCCCGGGCTTCGGCGCCCGTCTCTCCATCGACTCGGTCATCACCGACTCGTCGGATGACGCACCCCCCAAGCCATCTCACCCCAATCCCACCCCATCGACACCACCTTGCCCGAACCCCTATCCCCTCCTGCAACCCCTCGCCAAGCTTGGCTCCGGTCTCATCCCCAGCCCCTCGTCTTCAACAATGGCACGTTCAAAGTGTGTCACCTCAAGCGCTACCTCTACGGACTTAAACAGCCCCCTCGCGAGTTCAACATGTTGCTCCGTGCATGGCTCGCCGACCACGGGTGGCAACAATGCATCTCGGACTGTTGTAAGTAATGCTTTCTAGTTATAAAAAAATTGGAATTGAAATTAAAATTGTTTACAACATGTGCCGGCAAACTGGACCGACTGCTGTCTCTCGGGCCACTCTACTTCGCCATTCAGATCTTATTAGCAAGTTGGGCCTGGGTCTCTTCGACGAGGTACAACTATCGACACACCAAGCTTCACTGTGTGTCGATGTTCCTCGGGAGTTAAAAAACTGCAAGCAACCGCAGTAATTGCCACAGTCCCCCCGCCTAAGCAGTAACAGCGTAATAATTTTGAAATCAAGGAAAAAGATCTAAAAATAAATCCACTTGTCGAGAAATGCAAAACTAAACTGTTGCTCGACATTCACGATGCACGGCCCGCTCCCGCCGAACCGGGGTGCCGACCGGCCTAGGCCGGTCGGCGTTCGGGAGGGACGACGGGCAAGCCTAATCTAGCTCCCGCGTGACTTCGGTCTTGCCGAAGGTAGGAGGGGAAAGGCTGGCAAAAACCCCTCCTCGCGCGGTCGCTCGTCGATCCCGCCGCTCCACCCGTAAACCCCGCCCCAAGGTCTTGCCGCGTCCACCGACGCGACGGTCCTTCTTGTCGAGGTCCCCCGTCACCTCGAGGACATGTGGGGGGGACCGAGACACACAGACATAACGCCGTATGAAAATTCAAATAACGCCTTTAGGAATTGAAATAAAGATAGGAATGAATCATAAAGCAATCGATGGAATAGAAAAATGGGCGCTCCTGCCTCCGCGCCTGAATTTTCCCCGCTCATTTCCTCGGTTTATTCTCTGTCTAGTACCCAGGTACATGTCGGTTAGTCCGGCATGTGGCCGTACCCTCCCCCCTCTGATCGCGCGTCCACTGAGCAGCCTTTGCTTGAGCGGGGGCCTCCGCGCTCACCCGGGCCCACGCTCAAGGAATCCTAGGATTATGAAGGTATGTCGGGGCAGTGGGTGTCGAAGAGGGGGGGGGGGGGGAGGGCGGCAGGTCACCGTAGCCGCATCCGGCGGGCCGCGGGCGCCCGAAAATTATTCAAAATCCTCCGTGCGGGGTTCTCCGGCGGCGCCGACCCAGAGGGTCGTCGCCGCCAGATCGTGTCGCTCCTCCCGTCGCAATCGTCCTCCTTGCCGCCCAAGCTAGTCCCCCCCCCCGGAAGATAAAGCTTGTCGACGTAGCGGTTCACTAGTGAGCGCCCTTCCCTGGTGCTGCTCCCCAACTAGTTCGACGCCGGGTACGGACATTATTTTAATTTCCGAAAAATCCCTCCGTACATGGCTTTCCGGCGGCGGTTGATCCTGAGGATCGCCGCCGCCTCACATGGCCGCTCCTCCGACTGCGACTGGCCACGGGCCTGTGCCCTGTCTTGCCTCACCCCTCGGGAAGGCTCGACTAGCACAAGGCTGGTCGACAGCTAGCGAGCGCCCTTTCCTGGCACTGCTTCCCGGCTGGCCACCACCAACTCCAACACCCGCCTCCCACCGCTGATCCGGCCGTACCCTCCTCGCCTTCAAACGCTGCCGTAGTACATGTCCCACCCCGCAAAGTAAGACTGTATACATGAGTATCTGTATGCGAAAAAACATATCGGACGGGCCGAGCGGGAGATCTTGGTGCCGGTATCGCACAGAAATTATTTTTTCAAAAGCCCTATGTACATGGCTTTCCCGACAGCTGCTGATCCTGCGGATCGAGCTGTCGGCCCTCTGAGCCCCCTGCCGTGCCAGGCCATGCACGGCTACGGGGTTTCCAGCGCCCACCACGGGGAGGTGAGGGGATACCGACGGGCATGCGAGCGCACCCCCCTCCGGGGCCGCCGCCGCTGCGCCGCCGGCGGGCGCCCTCTAGTTATTAGTTGCATATAGCCACCGTAAGCTAGTCTAGATATGATTAGTACATGTCTAGATCGGACCTACCGATAACCTGTTTGATTCGGTACAGAGCTGTCGCTAGGCTACAACTCTAACACTTCTGTTGTCCCGACACCACGCCTCGGGCTGGTTGTCTTTGTGACTGTCCCTTTGCGTGACTGTGACTGTAACTATGTGTGAGTTAGTTATCTTCCTTATTGATCGTGTTTGCACGGTTCAACGGGTTATGGGCCCTCCGCGTTTACTGCGAGGTTACCGGCCGGAGTTCATGGGATGATGTCCATTAAGGGGGAGTGTTAATATCCCTCCGTTGGGTTGCTAATAGACACATATGTACGCTTGACTCCGGGAGAGTCCTGGCCCTCCACACATAGGTGGTCGCAGTGTATGCACGATGCGTGGAATTCATATGCACAATATGTTCCAATCGGGTACCGACTTTTGGGGCGGTACTTGGATAAGGCGTACAACTCCGTTCCGGGAGGCGTGGGTTCTAACCCCCCTCATGGCATTTCTAACACGGACCCGTGCATATGCATCTTCCGCACCGGTCACGTCTTCGCCATGATCGCACTGTACGTCGATGACATTCCCGCAGCCTGCAATGATGCCACCTCGCTTGCATCGTTCAAAGCTCAGCTCGGAGCACGGTTCATGATTAAGGACATGGGCGACCTCTCCAAACTCCTCGGCATGCACATCACCCGCGACCGCTCGGCTCGCACCATCTCGCTGGACCAATCCAAATACCTGCGCGACATCCTCGCAAAGTACGGCATGACCGACTCAAAAGCATTGTCCCTTCCTATGGACCCCGGCTTCCTCGCCGGACTCGCGCACATGACCTCACCCCCCCTCACCGGGGTGACCAAGGACGTCTACCCCAGCCTCATGGGCAGTCTCCAATACGCGGCCGTATGCACGCGTCCCGATGTCTCCACGGCGTCGAGCATCCTCGGCTCCGCCCAAGCATCCCCCACGGATGCACACATGCAAGCACTGAAAAAGTCCTTCGATACCTCCATGGCACCATCGACATGCGCATGACGTTGGGGGGGAGCACGGACCATAGTCTCCAACTCACATGCTTTTCCGACGCTGATTGGGCAAACGACAGCAACACCCGCAAGTCTCGTTCGGGCTATCTCTTCACTCTCGGACGCGGGCCCATCAGCTACAAGTCCAAACAACAGACTTGTGTGGCCCAATTCACGTGTGAAGCCGAGTACTACTCTGCGGCTGACGCCACCAAGGAGGGACTCCACCTCCGGCAACTTATGGGGGAGATCTTCAACGCCCCCATCACCGAAACCACCACCATCTGTGAGGACAATCAAAGCGCCATTGCGTACTCCCGAGAATGCCTTGGTCAACGAGAAGACCAAACACATCGGTTTGAAGTGGCACTTCCTCAAGGACCACGTGGAGCAGAGAACCATCAAGTTGAGGTACCTCCCCATTGACCAAATGGTGGCCGACATGTTCACCAAGCCTCTCCCAGGACCTGCACTGGTAAGACACCGAAGTGCAATCCTTGGAGGACAAGACCCAATGCAACGCTTCATCCCGTAGCTACCTTTAGGGGGGGGTATTGTAAATAATGCCTTATGGTTATTAGTTGCAGATAGCTACTCTAAGCTATTCTAGATATGATTAGTACATGTCTAGATCGGACATACCGATAACCTGTTTGATTCAGTAAAGAGCTGTCGCTAGGCTATAGCTCTCTCACTTCTGTTGTCCCGACACCACGCCTCGGGTTGGTTGTCTTTGTGACTGTCCCTTTTGCGTGACTATGACTGTAACTACGTATGCGGTAGTTACCTTCCATATTGATCGTGTTTGCACGGTTCAACAGCTCTACTAGAAGTTCTTATGTGCATGACATTGACTAGAGTGCCTGACGCACGATAGTATCAGGTAGCCTATAGACAACTTACATCAACCGTGTCCCCATCACTTCCTTTGCCTCGACACCAACCGTCACCCAAGGCTTATTGTTATTGCGTACCTATAACGAGCACACCGCAAGTTCCAGTGTCTTCCTTATCGAACCGTGCATACCACGTTTAACAACGCTATGCTTGAATGAAATATTAAGATTGTCTAGACGATGTGGCTATAGACACAAGAAGGATTTGAGCGGAAATTACTCGTTGTAATTTTACGAGTTTCATTTAGGACTCTACCCATCCACTCACCTGCGATGTTCGTCGTCCTATGCTCGGCATAATTATTTTTAATATCAAAGAGGCTCTCCGATGCAACCGCTCCCAGTAGAGCAGTGCAACGTGCTGGGTTTCGCATATTGCCAGCTTGGTGCGCAACTTGAATATAGATTTCTATGAATAGCTCCAGGTGTGTATTAACTTCCATTACGAATCAGTCTCGTCTAGATCGCCGAGGACCATCCCAGCCGCTGCGTTTCCTTGCACTCCATACGTCCCATCTCTTTGTTGTTTGCTGGCCTGACTTCTCAGCCCCCTCAATTTGCCTTCAATCATATTTATGTGTACCAACGTTGACTTCGCCCTTGGTTCCTCTCCAGGGTCACAAGCCGATCGAAAAGGAAATAAACCACCCACTAGCGTTTCCTTAACCTGAATATCTATGAATAATTGGACAGAGCGCGCAGGCTGCGACTAGCACAGACAATTGCCCGTCGCCGAACCGTCTGCTTTGGACCAAGCAACACAACGGAACCACGAAGCGAATAAACTAGACTTCAGTGAATCTGCACAGCTCAATGTCGACATCCCCGCCAAACCCAATTGCGTCATGCTCTGTGTTCTCGCCCTTGAGCTCGCTTCACATCGCGTCTGTTTACTCCAATCGGGACTTTATGAGTTACCTGCCATTATGTTATCAGGTATCGGGAAAACTTCTAACGCTGCCCGCAAGTAACGGACCGAGAGGGGTCCATACCCCATCCCCCGGAAACCTCCCTAATGCTGGCTCTCATCTGTGTCTAAGGTAGGTGCGATACAGGGCAGTCCACCCGCTGCTGCTGCTGCTCCTGTGCCAGCCGTACTCACTACAGCTCCACCTCCCGTCTCAACGAGTCCTCGCAAGGCGTCTTCCGCGCGACGGGGCACATCGTGTCCGGATGATCAGTGACACGCCCCCGCCACTGCACACCCTGCTTTGCCATCTCTGTCAGCTCCTCGTAGTACCCTTCGCCAAATAGGGACTCGATATCGATCTCCGCCTCCGCGCGGCTCATCGTACCGTGCACGGTGAACTTGGTCCCGGTGGCGTACTTCTGTCTGAGGGTCGCCTTCAGCAGACGAAGGTAGTCGGAATAGATGCCGCGCCAGAGGTTCATCATCCCCTGACTATGTGTATCCTGGCAGTTGAAGGCGTAGAGTACGACCTTAAAGGGCCCCACGCCCTTTGTCCGCGCCAGGTACTCGCGGCTCATAAACGTTTTACTGTAAGTCGGCTGTATGCCGCAGTTGTTATTCGTGTAGAACCCCATGTGGCAGTCAGCGAATCCCTGCTCGTTTTGCGGGAACCGCATCCGATGGACCTCCATAATGGTTACCCCGTCCGTTTTCTCCAGCGCCTCAAGGAACTTTTTCTCATTGCGGGCGGAGCTCTTGTTCCAAAGGATGAATAGCTGAGGGTAGCCTATCACCGTCTCACACATCCTCGTATGGTCAGTCCAGTTTACACTCTTCAACGCCGCGCGATAGTCGTTAAAGTCCGGCGCTGGGAGGCTACGACCCGCTGCGGCCACAAGGACTGCCGGAAGCAGCAGCGACACCAGCAGGGCGCTGGAGAACGAGCACGCCATGCCTGCCATCCTGCGAATCTCGGTTTAACGGTTCAACCGTGACGGCGGTGCAGAGAGTGCCCCCACGACCAGAGAGAGACCCGGTTTAACGTCTCGCCAGTCTCACGACAATATCTATTTCCAACGTTTAGTACGCTGCTATCAGGCGGGACGCGAGTCCCTGTGTGAAGAAAATGTTCTCCCTGGCCATGCCAGTGCCTGTGGATTGGACGGATTACCGCCAGTCTACGCGCGGCTTTAGCTACGCCTATCCAGCCAGGTTCAGCGACCGCAGCACCTTTTCGCCTTTTTTGGTTGACCATCAACGAACTCGACGATTCATCCATGACTCGCTGAGAAGATGAATACTGGCCCACTGCTTTTTCTTGTAAGAAATTTGTTGATACTGGCCAAGGGCAGGCAACCGCAGTCGATTCTCGACATTTATAAGCTGTGTTGGGGCTCACTTATGCCAAAGATGTGGATCACTTACAGAATTTGGATTTGGTGGCCCTTGGGCCACTCTACACGCAATGTGAGAGGGAATCGGGTGGGTGGGTTTGCGTGAGCGATAGCTCTCGCAAAAGGCAGAAGGTGGACACACAATCGCTGCTGGTGTGTTATATAGGGTGCGGACATTTTACTGTCCGTGCGCGCTTGGGCGCTTGAACCGTTAGGGAGATGTAGCGTCGGAGGTAACGCATGTAACGGAGGTAACGCCGGTTACTTCGTAATTTAGCCATGTAATTCAAACCTCTATATTACTAATATGACCATTTAAGCTGTGTTGGGGCTCACTTATGCCATTTGTCGCCGACTGGCGTGTAACGTTGGGTGGGGGCCCGCCAGGGGTCATCCACCCAAAGAGTTGCCAAGCTCCCGGGCACGGGAGCACTGTTGGGTCGATGTAGTCGAGGACTACGTCCGACTCTCGCGCCCAACCGCCGAAGAACTTGATCTTCTGCATTGGGGTACCGATACTGTACGCAGCAGTAGCTGCACCCTTTCGGAGGGAGTGCGAAGTCCACGCGAAACCGTCCGGAGGTTGTTCGTGTACTGCACAAAGTACGCGTTGTAGCCAAGCAGTCAGGGTGTCCGCAGTCCAGTTTGTCGTAGGCTCGCGTATACTAATGGCCCATCGTCTGTCCGGTATCTTCCCGGCGGAGAACCTGGTACGGGCAGCGTCGAAGTACTGTAGTAGTTCCGCAATGTCCGGGTGAGCCGAGGCTGGTAGTTCACAGAGGAGTTTTCGCTCCGTGGAAGTACCCCGTTGACCTTTTCTCGTTCCGTGGTATAGGAGGATTCCGCCGGTCGGAGTACACAACAGGTCTCCAGACCGGCACTCAACTCCCGCTCCACCTCGACAAAAAAAATGTGGCCAGTAGCACCGTCGCTAGACACGCTCGGAGCAGCAGAATGAGTTCTGCTTGAGTCTGAGTCCACGTGTCTGTCAGCTCTGTGCGGAGGTCCTTGGCCAGGCGTAGCGATGAGACAAGAATCCGGGCTGGGAGGTACAGGCGTGTGCGGCTGGGCTGGAGGGAAACTTGGGACGCTGCGAGACCCCGCCGGACCTTGGCGACCAAATCGCCTTGTGCGACTGGTTCTGCGCCGTGGTCTTTGAAAAACCCGTTTACGGCTGAAAGGTAAGGTTGTAGACTAGTAGCCTTAATGGTGCCACGTTCTCCGATCCATGCAATGTAGCGGGCCATGGTAGCAGTTGTTGCTGCCAGCGGCGGTAGGCCTTGCTCCTCGCAGAACAGGAAGTAAGGCTTGATTGCGCGGTTGTACGTGTCGGACGTGCTTTTCGCCCAAGCGGCGGTCAGCAAGTCGAGCGTTTTTGCTCCAAGGCTGTCAGTGCCCAGTAGGCGTTGCATGTAGGGGCGCATCGAGGCGGCCCATGGGTTGTTGCAGCCTGCCACCTCCACCTTGTAGCGGACCTTTGCTGGTCAAGTGGGGTAGGCTTGGACTGCTGGCCTGATGTGCCGTGTGTTGAACATGGTCAGGGTGGCACTGACAGCGCCCCGGCGGAGGTACAACCAGGCCGGGAGGGAATCCGGAATACAGTGACGGGCCAATGAGGCTTGCCGACTGTACCGCGTCCGTGCCGCCGCCCGGGACGGAACAAGTGAGGTCGGGCCGGAAGGACCGTCTCGTGGCACGCCAATTCGGTAAGGGCCTGATGCCACGCTTTTCCTTGCCACCGGGGGGCGACCACCGTGGCTGCTGCGCCGCTCTGCTGTAGTTTCTGGGCGAGGTCGGGTAGCAGGGGCCATGGCGGGTTGCACCAGTTGTTTTTTGCTTTCCAATTCGCATCGGCGAGGTGAAGGGCGTCCAATGCTCCGCACGATGGGTCTAGCCAGTTCGCGTTGTAGCGGGGCAGTAGCGTGTTGAGAGCCGACGCAAACCGGTCGATTGTGTGCGGGCCGAAGTGTGTGTCCATTTCGTGGAACACAGCGGGGTCGAGTTGCCAGTCGTCGCTGTCGAGGTTTCGGCTGAGCTTGTCGGCCCACGTGTTTGCCGCAGAACGGATGTATCTGGGCCTGATGTGGATGTTGTTGGTGTCCAACAGGTACCATAAACGGCGTAATTCGTTCATCATCTCCGGGGAGCGGGACGTCAGGCCGGTCAGGACGTGGCAGACCGCCTGGTTGTCTTCGTGGAGGAGGATGTTGCGGCCAGCCAGGTGTGGCAAGAAGTTGAGGACGGCCAGACGGACGGCCTTCAGTTCTTTCTAGGTAATGTGCTGCTTTTCGTCCTGTATTCCCCAGAAGCCGCGGGCTTCGAGTCTGCCGTTCAGGACTGCCCCCCATCCATACCCCGAACTGTCGCAGTGGATGTAGGCTGACTCGACCGGGCGGTGTATGTTCTTGCCGTTGGCGTGGCTGGGTACTTGTGTCCACCACTGTAGATCTCGACTGAGCTGCGGAGAGAGGCGGACGCGGCCTCCCCACTTGTCGCCTAGTACGGAGTGCAGTTCGCGGAGGAAGAATCTTGCCGCTGGAATTGCCAGAAAAAGGTATTGCGCCTGACCCGCGAATGACTGTAGTTCCTTGACAGGTAGCCATCGGCAGTTTCGGGTTGCACGTTGCAGTAGGTGACGAGCTTGTCTTGCGAGCTTCTGTAGCTTTTCCACCGGGGCGAAGAAGTAACCTAAAGCTGTGTCGATGTCGATGCCCATGTGGTGGCCGTATTGCGTCGGCTCCCAAAAACCCTTGGAGGGGTGGCGGAGAAGGCCGAGATTGGTGAGGAGGCGGTCGACGCGCTGCCGGAGCGAGAGAGCGAGAGCACGAGTGGCGGCGAAGAGGAGAAAGTCATCCACATAAGGTAAGATTTTGGCTCCGCGCCACCGCGTGTGTCGGAGGAAGCGCTTGCTCGGTCTGTCGCTGTCGGGTTGTGTAGGCTTCCCGTGCTGTGTTGTAATTCCACCGGGGTCTGGTTGACGGAGGTGTCGTACGAATGTGTCCGTGAAAGCGCAGAAGTGGTAAGGGCTAAGCGACCAGCCCATCGGGAGTCTAGCTAGTCGGTACAGCTGGCGGGGAACGTTTACGGTTAGATAGTCGCGCTGCTTTGGCACGATGCCCAGCGCGTAGAACCCGTCTTTTAGGTCGAACGAGAACATGTAGTCGCCCTTTCGAGTCAGATGACGAACGCCTAGCAAAGACTCCATCCGTAGTCGCTTTCTGACGCAGAAGCTGTTCGGGTGTCGTAGGTCGACGATAAAACGCCACTGATTGTTGCCGGGCTTGGCGACTAAGAAGAGTCTTGACACGTACTTGCTGCAGGTGGTGCGTTCTCAGGCTCCCGTCTCCACGAAGCGTGCGAGCTCGGCCTCGACAAAGGTGAGCTGCTCGGGGGTAGCGTCCAGCAATGAGGTGCCTTGGTTGAACGGGGGTGGGGGTCGGTTGTTTAGGAAGGGAATAGTAACGCCCTCCCGGATCCACCGTAAGACTTGTCCGCTCGCGCCGATATCTTTCCAGGCTTGCCAGTTTCGCCGCACGCGATGACGCATGTAGTTTGAATCTGGGTTGCAGGAATCGACGCGGCGGGTCACCCCGTCATTCGTCCTTGTCGGCCTCGGTCTTCTTGTGTGCCTTATCGGTAGGGGGGAGGGGGCGGCCGCTCGTGCGGTCCTTTGGCTTGGCCTTGGTTTTGTCCGGCTTGTCCGGCTTATCGTTCGGCCTGTCCGGTTTGTCTGGTCCAGGCTTGTCGGCCTTGAACTGGGCAGCTGCTTGCGCTTTTGCAGCTACTGTGATGCTGACTTCGAGTCGTTTGTCCTCCAGGGCTGCCAGGAGTCCGTCGACGACGTTGCCTCCACGGTCGGAGGCGACCGTGTCGAAGCACCGTGAGTAGACGAGACGCTCCGCGACGCGTTCTTCTCCGTTGAGAATCTTCTTGGCCTTGAAGCGTCTGATGTAGGTGAGTCGCGCTTCCCCCGCTGAGGCCACTGCTTGATTAGTACGTAGCGCTGCGTCGACGAGGGAGTAGGCGTAGGTTGTTTCGTCGGGGGTAGAGGTGACCGAGCGAAGCGTTTCCATAGCAGTTTCGAGTGCCGCGTTAACGGCGGCCGTAAACACACCATAGCAGAGCAGGTGTCGATACTCGTCGCGGGAAGAAATTCTCGCGTTGTCCGTAAAAAATTTGTCGGCCTCGTCGTGTCGAGGGTTCCACAGGCACGGGACTGTTGTGCCAGATGGGGGTAGGCAGTCCGCGAACGTACGGGACGCGAATTCTGACCACTCTCTAGGGTCGATGTACTCTAGAGGGGTGGTTTTACTGTCAGCTGGTAGAGCGTCGAGCTCGAGTCGTCCACCCGCAGCGCTGTCGGAGTCGGCTGTGGGGATGGCTGAAGTAGTTGGTTTTGTTGACGCGGTTGCGACGGAGAGAGTTGCGACCTGGGCTGCTAACTGTTGCACAATCTGTGTTAGCAATTGCAGCTGGTCTGGCTGCTGTTCCGGCGCGTCACCGGGCGCAACGTAGAGGTCAGTAGGCAACACCAGGCGGTCTGCCATTTGGACTGACGGAGTGTGTTTTCGTGCGTCGTGCAGGAGACTCAGTGATCAACACCTTGCGTGGCTAGCAAGAGCCACGATGCCGTTTGCGTGAGCGATAGCTCTCGCAAAAGGCAGAAGGTGGACACACAATCGCTGCTGGTGTGTTATATAGGGTGCGGACATTTTACTGTCCGTGCGCGCTTGGGCGCTTGAACCGTTAGGGAGATGTAGCGTCGGAGGTAACGCATGTAACGGAGGTAACGCCGGTTATTTCGTAATTTAGCCCTGTAATTCAAACCTCTATATTACTAATATGACCATAAAGATACAAAGAAAAGTACCTGTACTGTCTACGGGTACATAGTATATACATGGTCTTACATACAGTTGAAATTATTTGTTTACAGAAGTTTAGGCCTGAGAGCTTACCGGTAAGAATAGTTTGGGGGTTATTAATTAATAGTAAAATACTATTAATTAAAGTATTAATATTTACCGGTAAGTAATTATTCCGCGGAGGGCCCCGGGCGCGCGCCGGGCAGCGGCGGAACCGGCGCATCTGCTACGACGGGTGACGTTAATTGACGTCTACTACCAGTACGGATAGTTATCCCGAAGGCCCGCAGCCACGAGAATATAGAACAGCGCCGCGTCGCGAGCAGTCGCTCTCAATCTCCGGATTCCCCGCCTATTCCCCTCCGATCGGAAACGCCATGCCATCAAGCACCAAGCGAGGGCGGAAGCCAAACAGCCTCGAGGCTGATGGGCACATCGCCAAGGCAACCAAGGAGGAGCGGCACGTCGAGAAGGGCGATGGGGGGCAAGCCAACGTGACAGTGGTGACAGTAAAGGGCTGGAAGTGCGGCTATGGCAATTACCCCTACACTCAGTTTTTCAAAGATGCTGTCAACAACCCTACGAAGCTTGTCGAGCACCTCCTGTGCAACTGCAAGGATATCCCAAAGGTAGTTGCCTTTAACTCTGCATATCACTCAACTATAAGTTCGACGAAACAAATAAGGCACGCCTTTTTAAGCTACGAGATCTTGCAGTTACGCAGGACAAGAGGGATGCTCTCGCAGCCCAGCACCATGGCCAAGTGGCGAAAGCTGCGCGCAAGGGTGGCGTCAACTCTGTCGTCGTTCAGCAACCTGTCGTCGCCGACGTTATTCATCAGCAACACTCCAGTGGCACACGTGGCAGCGGCATCGCTAGTGCGCAAACCGTGCACCATGCTCCTGCTTCCGACAGCCCACCGCATGAGCGGTCGTCACGCCAAAGCACCCTGACTTTTATGGACACCTGCACCAAGGGTCAAGCTGAACTGATCAACAATGCTATCTGCCTTTTCATTGTTGGCTGTGGATTGTCGTTTAACTAGGTTGAAAACCCGTTCTTCATACAACTTCTTATGTCACTGCGCCCTGCACTTGTGCGCTTTTTGCATACGCGCTGCTTGTTCTCTAGGACCGGCCTAAGCGATCTTTATGACAATGTGAAAGCCCGTATTCAAGTGGGCTTCAACAAAAACGCCGTGACCAAGTTTGACACCCTTGGTGGAGATGGCTTCAAAACAGAGGCGGGGGCGAAGGTTGTCAACTTCACGCAGGAATGTGGCAATCAAGTCGCCTTCCTGACCTCTGTAGCTGTTGGCGAGGAGCGTGAGGACGCCAATTTCTATGTTGAGCATTTCAAGTCGCAGCTCACCCGTGATGGCACTGTGCCAGACAGCAAGGAGTCCACATGGTCGGCAATGGTGGCTGACAACGTGGGTTACATGAGGAATGCCCTGCACAGCCTAGAGATTGGATTCCCCCTTCTGCTCTGCTATGGTTGTGTCGCGCACTTGCTAGCTCTGCTCTGCGAAGACTACGCCAAGCTGTTGGACCAAGTCATTGACGATGCCATTTTCATTGTGGTTTTTGTCACATCTCACGAGCGCCTGCGCCAAATATTCCTCCGCTTCAAGGGCCCCACTGGCATTGGCCTTCGCACCCTGCCGGACACTCGCTTTTCCTACGCAGCTCTAATGCTCCGCAGTGTCCTCGATAATTGCATGAACCTCCGGGAGTTGCTTGACAGGAAGCACGAGGCAGAGTACAAGGAGGCTACCATCAACAAGAATGACACGCGTGTCGCCCATATCCAGCGCTTCCGTGAGCTCATTGGAAACATGCGCTTTTGGGACCAGCTTGAGGCGGCACATGCTTTGTTGTCACCCCTGGAGGACTCAATTCGCTTCATCGAGGGCGACAACACCCGCATGTCGTTTGTGTGCGAGCTGTTCACCGGCCTCATGAAGGACCTGCATCCGTGGGACTGCTCCGCTGTGGATCCTGACAGTGTGAAGAACTTGAAGCAGTCTGCGAACACTACATTCCTTAGGCGCTGGAAGGGAGAGGACCGGTTGGTTGCCCTTTTCCATCCCATCCATGAGGTTGCTTTTCTTCTTGATCCCTTCATGGCTGAGGCCGGGCAAACATTGAATGCTTCAACCCGGCACCACGTGCGCACATCCTTGGGAAGTACTGCTCATCTCCTGCGGAGATGGATGCTGCAATGCATGAGTTCAACGAGTACATCGCTGGTGTTGGTATCTTCATTGAGGCTCGCCAGGAGGCTATGGCTGAGGCCAAGGAGCGTTATGCTCGCGTGTTGTCTACCTAGCGGGCTGAGCACCAAGGGCGTGACCCCTCCCACACTCAAATGGCAATCATGAGGTGCCATTCATCATGATGCGCCCCCTTGTGGTGGACTAACAACATACCCAGCAAGTCGCGCATGAAGCAGATCGCCCTCCGTGTGCTCTTTTGCTCCCCCACCGCGTGCCATGTCGAGCGCATGAACTCTTTTCATAAGCGCGTGGCTAGTAAGGGCCGTGCATCTCTTAAGCATGATAATGTTGTCAAGTTGTTGTATTGCTATGTATACTTACGTCTGCTTGAAAATTATGATAAGGATGTGCTTGACATGGTAGAGGATGCGCTTGTTGATGCCATGGAGACTGTATATAGGGAGGCGGAGCAGGGTGCCCAGCCGGCACCCCCAGCTGCCACCGTCCCCCAAGTTGATGTTGATGGAGTTATCGCTCTAGAGTGATGTAGGAGTGCAGTAGGGTGCAATGTAACTATTCCCCGTGGCCCCATTTGTGTTTTGCAAGTTTGATGATGCATTTTACACACTCCAACAATTTATTACACCGCATGTGTGCTTAACACATGGGTAATTTTAAATATAAGGGGTATTAATTAATGGTAAAATACTATTAATTTATAAAAAGTGTTTTTTAGTAAATTACTCGTCTCAACTCTAGAGGTTTGAACTACACTACGAATTACAACCCCTGAACTTGTTGGGGTGATACGGGCGATGGTTCCCGTTGTTACGCGGGTACTAGTAACCTTGCCTTGGAGCCCCTTTGGCGATGGACTTCTCGATGGCAGATGGCCCTCCGGCACAATGAGAACAATATTCATTATTGGTTGCAAGACACCGTGGAGGCTCATCAACTCCTTATGGACAAGATTGTTTGCTTTGCTATGTGGGACTTCAAAGAGACACATGTTGCCTTTCGCTTGATGATCACGTGTGCGGTACGCCGCTATGGGTTCTTGCTCTGCACCCCCCCCCCCCCCGATATCTACCGACCGTACCTTGTTGTTGCATATATAGCCGTTCGTATTGCATTTTTCTTAATCTTTGGCGTTTCTTAGGACGTACAAACGCCCGATCAACTAAATTGTGCTAAGCGCCAGCTTTCGATACCCGCGGAGTTTGGGGGGCTTAATGTCCCGTCCCTCGAGCTAGACGCCGCACCTTCTCACGATGCTTCATTCACCGCGACCCTCGCCAACTTGATAACTGATTACGAGTCCGAGTCGCAGGGTCCTATGTACGGTCTTATCCGATAGGAAGTACCAAATGCTGTTATTTCTACTTTACCGTGGGCGGTCCAATTGCCTTGTTCGTATGATACGATCTTCACTATGGGCGAACTCTCGGAATCGGATCTCGTGGTGTTGAGTAGCACACTAAATCAAGACCTTTCCGATTATGTTGGGCCCGATGTCGAATTGGTGGTATCTCCGGCTAACAATGCGGTGGCGCCCGCTACCCAATTGACTTGACTACAACTTCCGACTCTAGTAGCACTAGCATCCCGTTGCCTAGTACTTATGTACAATGTAGCTATTTGTTATCCTAGTACTTAGTGTTATGATATTAGCGGTCCTCTATTCCCTATTAGTGGCGGTCGGCCGGCCTTGCCGGTGCCTTCGCCGGCCGCCATCTCTCTCCTCTCACTTCTCTAGTCACCACAGCCGGCCCCCTTGTGGGGCCGGCACGACTTACGTGCAGCTATCCGTTCCCGATTCCGACAAAAAAGCAGATTCAGACAAAACTTAGGTTATGGGCCCTCCACCAAGTTACACTAGAGAAGAGCGTGTGTAAAGCGCTCGGCGCCACGCTAGTCCTACCTACTCCCACGTACAAAAGAGTAGAGCGTGTGTAAAGCGCTCGGCGCCACGCAAGTAATTCATCGTCCAACCGGCACCACGCTTCGCCTTCGAGATGGTTGTCCGAGACTGTCCTACCATCTCCCACGTAAAAAGGAGAAGAGCGTGTGTAAAGCGCCCGGCGCCACGCTCACCCCACCCAGCTTTCAGTCTCACCTAGCCTTCATCCTACCGATGCTCTCGGCCGGATATGGTTGTTTAAAACCGACCCGCGAAAATTCGGCCCGTGCGTACTTTAATTAGTAATGCTACTGTTTTTCCCCGAGGCAACGCCGCAACGCTCACCTAACTTAGCGGGGAGCTTACTTTTACCACGGCGAAAGGGGGGAGTAAACACGAGCAGCGCCCGTCTATGCTTTTTGCGTGTCTACACGCTCCTCACAGCCATGTTGGCTTTGCTTCCTCCTCGCCGGTCGCTCTCATGCGTCGGCTATAATTCGCCCGTGGACAGTTTTACCCGCTACATGTCAGAATAGTATATTACGCAGTATATTTGGAGCCGCTTCATATCGGCAACTCGCCGGTAGCGGCACATTCATGTGAGCGCATGTCGCTACACCTACCCGGCTTGAGACACACGCTACAAGCACTACACCTTCGACCAAGATGGCACCTTCCTCAACGCAAGCTAGGACGACGACAAGACCTCGGCTACCTTGAGGGGGGGTATTAGCACTAACATCCCGTTGCCTAGTACTTATGTACAATGTAGCTATTTGTCATCCTAGTACTTAGTGTTGTGCTATTAGCGGTACTCTATTCTTTATTAGTGGCGGTCGGCCGGCCCTGCGGGTGCCTTCGCCGGCCGCCATCTCTCTCCTCTCACTTCTCTAGTCACCACAGCCGGCCCCGTTGTGGGGCCGGCACGACCTACGTGTAACTATCCGTTCCCGATTCCGACAGACTCCCGATGCTCTCACTTGCTCGGGAGATTATGGGGGCCACATTCAACGGGGCATTTCGCACATTCTTCGTGCCCGAGCCTACCTTGACCTCTTGGCGTTTTGCAAATCTTCCCCACCGGACTATATGAGGGTGATTTCGGGTACGGGTCGCGGGGCTTTAGCTCTCTTTTTCGCTTCACGTGAGTCCAGTTTCAAGGTGCCATCCGATTGTTATATGATGGCAACACAGGGTGATACTTGGCCTCACTGCGGAGCGCGCCTCTTATGCTCGGAAGTGCCCTCGGTGCCATGAGGCTCCCTCAAAGTCTCGTGGGTCTAGATCTTTGTCGACAACATCGGGCACCTCTTTGTCGGGTGAGCGCTCCACAACTGCTATGCTTATGGACCACATCCCCGGTGCCCATGCTCGTGGTACGTCATCCAACTCCACGATCGGATTGTCCACGTTCCTGAAGAGCTCATGCTTGAAGCGGGTGCTACTAAGGGACGGGACTTGCGGTTGGAGGTCCGCCATATTCGGTCGGGAGCCTCTCGACATCATCCTAGCTAGGGACGTGGTTTGGTTAGACTTCATGGCTCCGCACCGTCATCTTGTTGTTGATGCGACGGTAACAAAAGCTTGCACGAACATCAATGTTCCTCGTATAGGTGCTCATCTCCCGGGCAGCCTTGCATTGGGAGCTTAGCATGGCAAATTCGATGCGGACCTCCGCACTTCTGCTTTGCTTGACACGCCTTCGTTTCAGTCGGTCCATGACTACAATCCCTTCGCTCTGGAGGATGGGGGCCGGTTGGCTCCTATGGCGGCTGAGTTGGTTGTCCGCTTGGTTATTTTGGTCGCTTCCCTAGCATGGGTGTTGCTGACTCTCGTTCTTTGCGTTATGACAGTTGTGTCCGTATGCAACATTTCGTTCGTCGAACTACTTCTTTTCCTTTTCAACGTTTTTTGGGGGATGTGCAGCGAAAATTCATGCAAAGTCTTTCTACTGATCTTCGCGGTACTTTGGGCTCCTATCTCCGCGACGCTTTGCATGAGGGCAATGCTCATGTTGTGGCATGCATTCCTTTTCCTCGGGCTTAGGTTTTTTCCTCCTGTCGTCTTTTTGCTTTGTGGTCTGTGCTACTTTTTCTTGTAATAGTATTTGCCCATGAAGTTACACGAGGGCTACCTAGATTAGCAAGTGTTGCCATGACGCTTTAACCGTCCACGCTAGGTTTTACATGCGTTGCCTTAGCAAACACACACCTCTATATATGACGCGCCGCACACATTGTTAGACCACCTTGTGCATTTTGCGCGAGCAATGGTCACGCAATCGGCATCTAGACTCTAGCAGTCTAGCAAGGTGTCTAATATATTTTACATATCTACCACAAAGTGTATAGGAATACCTACGACACAACCATGTTAGATTCGCTGCATGACTGCTTGTATCCGGTGCAGACACCCCCGACGTTGAGCTCTTCATCCCTACACAAGTCGCAAACTTAACTTTGCTAGTGGAGCAGCTTTTGTTGCGATCGGAGGGACACGACATTTGGCGATCAAAAGACAACATCATAACATGTTTGAGCAAACGACCGACGGCAACGGCTCGGACGGTACCGAAATGCACGCTACCCCATCATTTACTGCTACCCTACCTGACGACGCGTACCTCGACCCACGTGAATGTGTAGAATACCTACCGGCGGCCTATTGTGAAGGATTACCGCAGACAACCGTCACAAGACCGTGCCTGTAGCGACCGCGCCACGACGAGGGCGAGAAGTTTCTAACGGAAAAGATACGCGTCAAGTCACGCGACGAGTATCGACACCTACTTTGCTATGGAACGTATCATGCCACTATCGACACGGCACTCGAAACTTTTATGGACGCGATTCGTCCGGAAACCTATTCATCGGAGAAGGAAACGGACTCATGGGGTATTTTCAACGCGACCAAGATAACGCACATGGCATGCTCGAACGCACACGAGAAACTCACTTAATTGCGACGGTCTAAGTGCAAGAAGCGGCTCAAAGGAGAAGAGCGGGTCGCAGAACGGCTTGTGTACTCTATATTCTTCGACACACATGCGGGAGAGCGGAGCGCCAGCGGGGTCGAAGGACCTCTCGCCGCACTAGATGACAAACGCCTCGATGTCACCCTACACGCGGCAACGGAGACACAAGTGTAAAGTGTTTCCCTTGATCGGCGCGTGTCCACCCTTGAATTGGGTTGTCCCTAATTGAAAGATATGTGTTGTAGGGCCGATGTGCGGGCCATTTTGCGTGCCCCCCCCCCCCCCCTTTATTCTAGTGACTAGGCTGCGGATGTCCTCCCGTTCCCGTATGTATACGAATGTTCTGATATTACTATTGTTAAAAACAATTCTTACAAGAAAAATAGTGGAAACCTCGTCCTAAGCATCGCGAAGATATGAACCCAAACTGCCATGATGGGCAGGTGAAAGACTTTTCAGGAATGCACGCCGAGTCCCCGTTACCACACTCCATCACAAAAAATCGGACAAGATTTTGCGCCTTCGCAAGTAAGAAATGTAGCCATGCGTCGATATTATAGACAAATCTCCCGAAATCCTAGGCAATGCTTTGCCGCTCAAGATGGAATGCAACGACAACCACAGGGGGCAAATTTGAGCACTGCATGGCTTGTGTACTCGGGGTTATCGCGCCCGCACCCGTGCGGCATGCACTTTCAAATAGTCGCCGTGCTAGTTAGACGAAAAGAGCAACGGGCGCGGAACGCCGCAATATGAATTCTTCCGCGACGGTCGCGCAAATGTAATACATATGCGACGGAGGGAGAAGGTGTTGGGCAGGCCGCTGTGGGGTAAACGCACGAAATCACGGATGTAGACTAAACACTGATAGGCGCACAACCCCAGGGCAAGATGCTTTCGGCCATAATGTTCAAACGATCATAATTTACTTAAATTTGGTAAAAACATCCTTACACAGGTACCGTTGGATGCGTCTTTTCAATGCACGTCGAATGCGTGTACTCTAGAGTTCAAACGCTCACAAATAAAGTTTGTGTCAATTATTTTGATTTCCGCACTTTTCCGCAAAAGCCGAGCCGCAGTGCCAAAGAATACTCGTCGAACTGGCTCACCTCATGAAGCGATTTGTGCGGGGTTTGTGGATAAATGTTTACCAATTCTTCATTTCTACTGATTTCCGAGCCTAATTCTCGACGTGTGCCACGCGTGGGGCGGGTGTGGTTGGCACAAGCACATACACAAGCATTCCAAACACCACCGTCAACGTGATGCGTCCATAAAGGCCAAGTTGGACCTCGACCACAGCGAATCGCCCTCGCATGTTTACAGCGTGCAGTGTTTATCCAAACCTACGTCATGCGCGTTTTTACTCGTTTGCTTCCAAAAGCATCACCCGTACATGCGGCGTGAACTTTCGTGCTCTATTCACACATACACCCGCAAAGGCGCAAACCAAACCTCGTGCATTGAACACGGCACCCATGGCTCCAAACCCCCTCCAACAATTCCCCAAAGCTACGGTTATGTGGAACACTGAGTAATATGCAGCTTAGTATGAGCGCTTGAACAATGCCCTAGCATGGCGCTCATGTTGACGTGTGTAGTTCATAACTTCATACAATGTCTTTGGAATTTATGGGCTTTATTCGACAAACTTCGCCGACAACGCTCGCTTTAAGCTGAGGTCTAACCATGCCGGATGACGGCGAACTGCTTGCTTCCCGGCTCTAATACAATGGGGCGGTACTCGGGTGTCGTCGTGCTTGACGTGGTGAGAAGGGAGCGTGTTCTTGACTAGTTTTTCTTTAGCATAATGCACGTCCGGACTTTTGTGGAGAAGTGTATTGTTGATTAAATAATTTTGCCTTATATTGCTAACAGCTATGAAACTTCGATATAATTCCATTTTGTCTTACAAAAACTCACTCTTGCCCTTTTGTTTCCCCTCCCACTTTCCCTGTCCGTGCTCATCTTGTTCTTCTTGTAACCATTTCTTAGAAAAACCCATCGGAAACCACCAGTATACCACCTAACCCCTCACGCTACACTTGGGGTTAGTGAGGGGTTAGGGCTAAAGGTAAGTGCCGGGCAGTTAGGGTTTCCATCCTTGCTTGTCTCTTACCTTTACACAGTTAATAGGGTCGGTTCTTAGATGAACTTTGCCACCATCCGCGAAAGATCGGAAACCATCGATCAAAATTCCAATTATTCTAGCACCGGTACGGGTTCCACCGGCATTATATTGATATTTATATTATTATGTACCCGTTTTACGCAGTTTATATTGTAATACGCTTTACGCAGACAGGTTGAAGGTGAAGTCACATTGACGTGCCACCCTTGATGGCGACCGTTCAGGCGCTCACAACCAGTTCGAGTCGTTACACTCGCTCGCCGAAGACCCCTCTATTATACGCTATTCGATACCTCGCAGTTTAAGATAGCTGTATGGCGTCTTCCTTGATGCTGATTTCCCCCACGGTAAGGGCCCTCCGGGGACAGAGGTTGAAGCCGCCTCGCAGACGTGGCGCTCCCACACCCCGGATGACAAGAGCGACGGTATCCGTCCGCGCAGGGCTGCAGCTCTACGGCTCCCAAGGCAGCCGCTCCCCCTTGGTGAGCGAGGCTATCACATATCTACGTTCCGAGCCTCTTTACCCTCCCAACCTAACAGCATTTAGATCAGAAACTGTGTTCAATAGAGCGGGCCGCAATTTCCGGGGCGAGGTATTTTGTCATCAGCAACCTGTCTACATGATTTTACATTTTTACGTAACGTTTATGTACTGAGTTCAGATCACGTTTTCCTTGTCGTCAAGCTGTGTTCAGATCATGTTTTCCTGTGTCGCACCGATTGCCCCTCTGACACCTTTTCGCTACCCAAGGCAGGGACAGCTGTTTTTCAGACTGCCGCTGCGTCTGCCCCTCAGGTCAACTGGTACCTTCATGAAATTGGAACTCCGTTCGAGATGAAGGCGCCGCGGGATCCGAGTAACCCGCATCCGTTCGGACAGGTGCCGGCGCTGAGGGACGACGGCGGTGTGGAGGTACGGTGCCTCGTGTCCCTCTTTGTGTCGCCACAAATTTGCAAAGATCACGTCGAGGGAGGGTGGTGCAGGTGCTGTAGCCTGCCTCTCTGCTCCGAGGGCTTAGTTTAGGCTTCTGCGCCTGTTTTCTATTCTTCTACTTTACTGGTGGATTCCACGACTGATTTTTTTGTAATTAACATTTCTTTGTAATTATACATAGGTAATTACTTTAAAAAAAGTGAATAAGATCATATCAAGCAGTGCAGTGACGATTGTCGAATTTGCGAATCAGGGTTTTGGAGGGTTTTTGAGGCTCTCGTGAACCTTAAACACTGAAAAAATTAACATTATTTTGAATTATTGAGTATAGACGACATATCACACTAAAATTTAAGTTTAAGTTTACAATTGTACAACCCGAATGAACTTGTTGCTGTGATGACGGACAAGCATGAGAACAATTACGAGAAAGACCGCAACGCGGGGTCATTGATGAATCAAGTCGATGTAACAAACGATAGATGGGCAGCGTCAATCAAATTTATGAGCGTACGGAATAAAAGAGTAACATCGCTACATCCGTATAACTTCCGTGCCGGTGGGGGCTTTTGTGTATCGGGACTTGATGTGGCATGCCTTGCTGTTCCTCGGGCTCAGGTTTTTACCTCTTTTCTTCTCTTTGCTTGGTAGCTTATGCTGCTTATTCTTGTAATAAATTTGAGTTTTAGCATTGGAAGTCCGCCTTATTCGGTCGGGAGCTTCTCGAGATCGTCATGGGGATGGGGTTTGGGTAGACTTCATGGCTCCGCACCGTCCTCTTGTTGCTAATGTGACGGTTAGAAGTGCTCGCACGAACACCAACGTTCCTCGTATAGGTGCTCGTCTCCCGCTCCCTGGCAGTCTTGCACTGGGAGCTCAGCATAGCAAACTCGATGCGGACCTCCGCACTTCCGCTTTGCTTGACACCCCTTCGGTTTTGTCGGTCCATGACTACAATCCCCTCGCTCTGGAGGATGGGGGCCGGTTTGCGCCTATGGCGGCTAAGTTGGTTGATCGACTAGCTACTTTGGTGGCAGTTCGTCGCTTCACTTGCATGGGTGTTGATGACTCTCGTTCTTTGCGTTCTGACAGTTATGTCCGTATGCATCATTTCGTTCGTCAAAATACTTTTGTTCCTTTTCGGCGTTTTTGGGGGAATATGCGGCGATAATTCATGCAACGTCTTTTTGTTGCCCTTCATGGTACTTTTGGTTCCTATCTCCGTGATGCTTTGTAGGAGAGCAGTGCCGATGATGTGGCATGCCTTCATGTTCTTTAGGCTTAGGATGTCCGTATGCATCATTTCGTTCGTCAAAATACGTTTGTTCCTTTTCGGCGTTTTTGGGGGAATATGCGGCGATAATTCATGCAACGTCTTTCTGTTGCCCTTCATGGTACTTTTGGTTCCTATCTCCGTGATGCTTTGTAGGAGAGCAGTGCCGATGATGTGGCATGCCTTCATGTTCTTTAGGCTTAGGTTTTCCCCTCCTTTCTCTTTTTTACTTGGTGGTCTCCGCGGCTGTTTCTTGTAAGAATAATTAGTTTTTGTGTGTATCCCATTTTTTTGTTGTGTTGGGGTAATACAACAATGGACAAAAAGCGCTCAAATTATGGTTCACGTGTTTCTTTCATCTTGCATGGAATTTTTTTCTTTTTTTTGGCGGTTAGCTGTGCGATGCCAACGGCTGCTGAGGCTGTGTCTTCATGTCATATGTCGTTCATACCATAACATGGCCAAGAACATTATTGAAACCGATCGTTGCGCATTGTCACTTATTTACATATCAAGCCATGCGGCCAAAAGATCGCTAATTTGCGTCCGTTTGCGCATTTTTTGTGAGATTCGAAAACGTGCTACCTTGCGCGACAACTGAGTCAGTCTTTGACCTGTCATTGATTTCCACATGCGCCCTCGCCAAAACAGGGTGTGCGGTCCTTCGTAACAAGCATATTATATGCCCCCTTCCAGTAAAGCCCGCCCCGCAAACTTGGTTGTCCTTATTCTTAGTCCCACCATTCAATCAGGTACGCTACCGTGAGAAAACACTCCTCATGATGAACTTCGGAATCTGCGGACCTACATACATAAAAAGCCTCATATGATGTTTTTCCTTCGCCACATGTTCAATTAATTCGACAGCAATTTCCCCCTCTTCCCACTAATTTATTTTCCTGTTACATTTTTTTCTATTCGACTTTTTTTCCTTTTTTCATAGCATCCTCAGACATTCTCATTGTGCGCCCCTTTCCGTTCGCCCCCGAAGATGTTTGAGTCAGGCGCGATCCTGGCTTACCTGGCGGACGCGTACGGTGGACTGGACACGCCTCAGAAACGGGCGGCGGTGCAGCCGTGGCTGGTATGGGCCAACGCCAGCCTCGACCCCTGCGTGTTCAAGGAAAACGAACGCGGGCAGGTCATCGGCACCGGCGCTGCTGGGAAGGCGGGCGAGGTGTGCGCACTGACAAACACCGCAGCCCACCTTTCTTGTCGTCCTTTCTATAATTTGGTTAATTAGTAGAGGATTCCGATTTTCAAAATGATAATTATGAAACTGTTTTGTTTGTGTTTATCATTTTTGTGTGATTGATTGTCAGTTTTCGGGTGCGCTTGTCAGGTGCGGACATTAGATAGGCTGAATGCGATCCTGGAGGACCGCACTTGGTTGGTCGGCGACGAGTTCTCCGCTGCCGATGTGGCAGTGGGCGCGTACCTGCTCTACGTCCCGCAGGTGCGACACACTTGCTCACATTTTTCATATTCGAGCAATTGAAGTATTTTGTTTTATATCAATGTGAAGTTGCACACACACGCAAACACACACACACACACACACACACACACACACACACACACACACACACACACACACACACACACACACACACACGTTTTGCTTCACGCATGGCGCATGCATTCACTTGAGTGGGTGTCCTGATTTTTACGCTGACTATTTCATTTGTTTTTTGTTTGGCGGTAATCTCGGCAGTTTTTTGGGGACGTGAACATGGGAAAGTGGCCCAACATCGCGCGCTACATGTTGGCTTGCACCCAACGGCCGGCGTACGGAAAGGCTTACGAGCGCGAGGTGGGCACGCTGCAGGCGAGGTGCCAGCAGTTCGTGGAGTCGGGCGGAAAGAAGGAGAAGATGTTTGGAATCTTTTGAGAGACAACCCAAAGTGATAGAATCTCGTGTTTTTTTTATGAATTAATGATTGTCCATTGAAGTCCTTCATTTTCCACATGCATAATTGTGCAGTCCCAACATGATCACCTCACGATCACCAACCTTGTCATCCGTTTTTTGAAGTTCGAGGCTGAGATTCGGCAGAGCATTCGCCGCACTTTTGGAACGATTGCCATAATTTAATAACAAATACTACGTCGTTTTTTTTGTTTAGCCATGTTCGCAGGGGTTCCAACAAACCGTTTCAGATGCTCTGCATGGCACCCTTGGTTCGTACTGTCGTGGTGATGTGCGTGCTAGCTGTGCTGATGCTGTTGCCTGCTTCCCTTACGTTGATGCGAAGATTCCGCATTTTCTTCCCTTTTTACTTATTTCCTGTTTTTACACCGTTTTGTAAGCAATGGAATGATTAACTAAGAAGTAAATGCATATTATTGTGATTCCCATCGGGGCATCTCGTTATTGTGCTTCTTGCAATTTATCATGTCATTGGCGACCCGGCGCGTTGCCACGTCCCGCACGAAAAGTCGGTATTATCCTCATTAGTATGAAGGTACACTATATACATGTATGTATGGCTATGGCACGGGCCCGCGCGGGGGCGCCGTGCAGTCGTGGGTGATGATGTGCATATCTTCCGCGCGAGCCGCGCGCGGGTGTCGTGACGCGGCGGCTGAGTGGGCCTATATCTTCATGCGCCGCGCAGGTGAGCCTCCCCCGGCGACTCCCAACAAACTCCCCCAACGAACGCGCGCATGGGTACGAGGACGTGTAGAGGAATATAGTCATACGATAAATAATGATAGTATTTAACAAGCTCCGGGAAACGATTAACAAGTACTTAATGTACTACTCGAACGTGGCGTTAACTATACCTTAGAGCAAGAAGGCCAGTAAGCAACATCCATTATTTTCCGACGTGTCGGCTAAGCATGTGGCCTAGGGTACAGTATGTCCCGGGTTCGAAACCGCGAGGGGCAAGTTTCCGGTACATAGGCGAAGCATGGTCTTAGATAAGACCCCACCTTTCATAAACGAGACAGCAACCAAGATAATAATTGATTGATGGAACATTATACTCTATACTACTACAAGTAGTCCATTGTTAAAACCAAAAAGTTTTGATGGCGCTGATCTTTGCATCATCAAGAGCAAGTGTGATTTGAAAAATGACTAGGTTCCATAAGCACCAATAAAGAGAACTAGATTCCATACAACATCACACACACGCATCCAATCAACAAGAAGCCCCAAACACACGAGGACAGGAAAGGGGGGGGAAGGACGAGGGAACGTTATACACACGATGACAAAAAAAGCGAACTTGACTATTATTATTGACTTCATTATAAGTGACGAACAAAATGCAGACGCCTCAAGCCCATGTAACATGGACAAAGCACACTACAAACACTATAGCCACCGCGAAGACTCGGAGAGGGGGGAGAGCGCGAACCAAACACATTCGCACAAGCACCATGAGAAACATCCCCGAGGTACGACCCGGTAGTGCCATGGCGGAGGGCACTCCGAAGCTGTACATAATGTGCATGTATGTATTGTCGGGCGTTGGACGCTCACCCATAGTACATGTTAGGTTTTACACATATGTCTCGTACCCTATTACGCTGTCGAGAACAATGTTGCATCGCTTTTCCGTCGTCTCGCTCATGAATGAATAGCGAGAAAGCACGCGGCAGCTTATTAGGTGCATAAATAATATCATCAACGACGACTCAATGTGCATCAAGACAAAATGATCGATAGCCAAGCAAATGTAAGTAGAATGAGTTTAAAAGTGATGAGACCCTTCGCTAATAACGAAGCAAAAACCTACCGTGCTGGTGGGAGCGCGGCCATCAGCTTACCGGTTTGGTACTTCGTTTCTAATAGCGATGTAGTTTGTTTATTTATCTAAGGGCACCGCACTGAGTGTCACAGTCGTCCCTCCCCACCGGACGATATGAGGGTGACTCGGGTACGGGTCGCGGGGCTTTAGCTCTCTTTTTCGCCACACATGAGTCCATATCGTCAACTAACTCCATGATCGGATTGTCCACGTGCTTGAAGAGTTCATGCTTGAAGCGGGGGCTACTAAGGGACGGGACTTGCGGTTGGAGGTCCGCCGTTTTCGGTCGGGAGCGTCTTGAGATCGTCATGGGGACGTGGTTTGGTTAGACTGCATGGCTCCGCACCGTCATCTTGTTGTTGAAATGACGGTTACAAGTGCTCGGCTGCTCGCACGAACACCAATGCTCCTTGTATAGGTGCTCGTCTCCCACTCTCGGGCAGCCTTGCATTGGGAGCTCAGCATGGCAAGCTTGATGCGGACCTCCGCACTTTTGCTTTGCTTGGCACGCCTTCGGTTTTGTCGGCCCATGATTACCATCCCTTCGCTCTGGAGGATGGGGGCCGGTTGGCGCCTATGGCGGCTCAGTTGGTTGATTGCCTCGCTATTTGGGTGGCAATTCGTCGCTTCCCGGGCATGGGTGCTGCTAATCTTCGCTCCTTGCGCTCTGACACTTATGTCCGTATGCAACATTTCGTTCGTCGATCTACTTCTATTCCTTTTCGGCGTTTTGGGGGATGTACGACGAGAGTTCATGCAACATCCTTCTACTGTTGTTCATGGTATTTTGGGTTCCTATCTCCGTGATGCTTTGCAGGAGGGCAGTGCCGATGCTGTGGCATGCCTTCCTGTTCCTCGGGCTTAGGTTTTCCCCTCTTTTCTTCTTTTTGCTTGGTGGCCTCCACTGTTTTTTTTTGTAAGAATATTTTTTAGCTCTGCAAAAGATCAAATCACAATAATCATCTCGGCTGGCTTGCCCAACAAGGCCACGTACAGTGTAATGTAGTGCAGTACATCATGCAAAGCCGAGAGCGGCGCGGGCATATATATCGCAGCAGCGCGGGAGTGTCCGCCTACCCAAGTTCCCTATACACCAGCGCCACGACGACGACTGCTGAGAGCAAACTGTCTTTCTCATCCTTGCTGGGTGGTATAGCAGCTTCTTGGCCGAAGGACACGGGCTCAGAACAGCGCGTCACTATGCCGTCTACAAACGTCAAAAACTTCGCGGTCGGCGGCGCGCTGCTCGCCTTCGTCGCGGGCACCTACCTGTACACGATGCGGGCGGTGGGGCAGGACGACCTGGCGAAGGAGGTTGGGCGGGAGTCGGCGAAGCTGGCGCGTGAGGAAGCCAAACTAGCGGACGAGCAGAAGGGCAACGGAAAATGAACACGCGGCGGATCACTCCGTGTGCGACCTGATTTTACCCGCTGCCTCGGGAGAAGAGACCTCGGCGTAACGTTAAACGTGCAAGGCGAGTCATGATATGTATTTGAAAGCCAGACGCAGCTCGAGCGGCTTTTGGCGCGCGGGGGTGTAGAGACGGACGTGATGGTGGCATGGGTGCGTCTAATGTAGAACAGTGGTATCTGAGAATGTAGGCATACCAGTCCGCTGTGACGCTGTCAGTCGACGTCGTCGTCTATGTATCACTGCGCCCTTTCGAACACAATTCTTTCGCCTCAACAATGGCTGAATGCCAAAGAGTGTCGAGTGGTTTTGCATTGCCACTGCCCTTCTCCGCCGCAGAGGAGAGACATGGGCGGTCGTGGACGGAGTGCACGGCTGTGCGTAACCGTAAGGCGGGATTTTGTTGTATTTTTGCATTAGCTCGCAATTGTTTTATTTGATTTTTATTATTATTAATTTTTTATTTTTTTTATTTTTTTGGGGGGGGGGTCCTCCGGAGACGGCATGCAGGGCCGCTTAGAAGCTGGCAGCAGTGGTGGACCTCCCAACTGCAGTAGGGGAATAGCACCGAATGCGTTCCTTGGCTCGTGTTGGTTGGGCTAGCATCAAAACAAGAACAAACAGTAATAGTAAAATAAAATGGAAATGGAAATGATCACATTACAAAAAATAATTAATCACACACCACACTCACACACACACTAATGAACATACACACACGAGCAGACAATCATACACGCACTCAAGCACACACACACACACACGTGCGCGCTCTAACACATACATACATACCCACACACACAAGCACACACCCAGGGACACAACATATACACGCGCACGCACGCACACACACGACGTTCCCTCGAGGGCATCCAATGCAGAGTAAGCACGCGTGGGTGGTGGTGCCATCATCCAAACAAAAAGTTAAACACACGCTCACATAACAAAACACACACACACACACACACAACATATACACATACGCCACATCCGCTCGAGTGTATCCAATGCAGAGTAAGCATGCGTGGGTGGTGGCACTCTCAGCCAACCAAAAAAAATTACACCCGTAAAATGTGGCGATGCTCAAGCGCCCATGTCCAACGCGTTCAATTCGTACAACTTGGACATGAACGACTTGGGGCTTTCCACGGAGGTGGAGCCCAGCAGGACGTCGCGACCGAGGAGCCTTGACATGGTGTAGCTCGAGCGCATCTCGTTGCGCGTGACGCCGCCCAGCACAAACACCACCAACCGCTTGCCCTGCAGCGAGATCCCGCTCACGTCCACCTCGCCGCCCGATGACGACTGCGCCGCCGCCCGTCGAGCCCACCCCACGGAGCTGTGCTTGGAGCGCGCCGAGGTGGCGGTGGAGCTGCCTGACCCGCTGCGCCCCGTCGTTGGCTTGGATACGTAAGGGTACTCGCTCTCCGGCAGCGCATTCTTCGCGAGGTCCTCTTCTACCTAATTTGCCCGCACACGCATTTTGTTATAAACAAAAGCGCGTCCCCAGCGCAGCTCAGTGAATGAGATGGCGCCCTGAACTGCCGACATGTCCCCATGCGTTCCGCCCCTTTGAAACCCTGCCTCTGCCCCGCAATCAAATGAAATGGGATTGAACTTAACTTTCACGGAATGGGTTGGAATCTATAAAGCAGACCCAATGAAATAGAAGAGAAACGAGACTGGACGGGAATGGTAGCTAGTTCAGGTGATGAGATGGGATATGATGAGAGGAACTTGAAAATCTATGGAAGGAGAGGGAGTGTGTGTGGGGGGGGGGGGGGGGGGGGGGGGGGGGAGGGGAAGGATAGCGCATTCCATGTACACACAGAAATGCGAGCGGAGAGAAACGCTTTCAGAAAGAAAAGGATAGGAACGAAACACATAATGCAACAAGACACTGTCGCCTATGCATACGTCTCAACGTGTTTGGACGCTAGTGCAACTGGATAGCCGCTTCCTGGCAACGCTCTCGCTCAAAGAATAAAACAAAGAGCTGAAGAATGAAAAGGGATGGGGCGAAAGAAAATGAAAAAATAGGACAAACAGTAATAAACGCCAGCACAGCGATGAGGAGCTTTTCAAAGAACCACACTCTCCTGCAATGGAACCTTAACAAGTATCGAATGGTTTCTCCTAAGATCTGACAGACGATGATACACACGCATGGCAAATAGATTTTCATAATCAAAATTTCACATGTTGATCAGAAAAGGGGGAACGAGGCTGGAGAAGGGTAAGGCACGATGGGCCAAAGCGGCGCCTCACCTCTGCGAGCAGCGGCTGAAACCTGCTGAGCTCCCACTCTTCCTGCTTGTCTTCCTGCCCCGCACGCGCCTTTCTGATTTTGCGCTTATTTTTGTTGCCAAAGCTGAGCGCGCTCGACTTGTTGCGCTTGGACACCGACACGCCAAGGTACTCCATGTTGCTCAGCGTGTGCATGTGCTCCGCCTTCAGGTTGGCCAGCTTCTGCCACTGCTTGAACTTGCTCGAGTCCAGTTTCTCGGGGTGCGTGGCGACGTAGCACATCAGGATGCGCACCTTGTCCAACGGCGCAAGCTCCTGCTTGTTACTCAGCAGCTCAATCACCTCCTTCGACGTCGCCCCCCCAAACACCAGGTCCTGCTCTAGCTTCCCCACCAAGTCCAGCGCCCGCTCCCGCGTCAGCGCGTTCAAATTTGACGCCATGTCGATGTGCAGCGACAACTTTGACAGTTCCTGATTGTAGTCCGACAGCGACGCCACGACGCCCTTCAGCTTGGAGTTGTCCACGATGCCGCCACCCGCAACCTGCGCCACAGCGCCAACCCAACACATAAGAGAAGACAATATCAGGCCACTCCTGACCTTTGATAAAAGACAAAAAGGAAACTCCAAGTTTCCCCATCCCTTCCCGGACTCCCTTCGTACTCCTCTCTTTCATTCTTTCAACAAAAAAGGGGGTGAAAAGGGGATGAAAAGGGTTGGACGATGGTGGAGAGAAAGCACCTTGGCCGCCTTGTTCTGCTCTCGGAATGTTGTGAGCAGATTGTTCAGTTTGATAGATACGTCCGCGATAAACATGTGCCGAAGGTCAACCCACATTGGGTCACTCTCCTCCAGCAGGCTCTCCTTGCTTTCTTTCACCCCCTTTCGATTCTCTGCCTCGTACTGATAGCGGTCCCCTGCGAACAGCGAAGCGTCGCCCCCGACCCCCTGTCAATAACTTCCACCCGCATCTACATGCAGTCGTGTGCGTGTGTGTGTGTGTGTGTGTGTGTGTGTGTGTGTGTGTGTGTGTGTGTGTGTGTGTGTGTGTGTGTGTCGTGAGAAAGTGCATAAGTATCTCAATATGTGTGTGTGTGTGTGTGTGTGTGTGTGTGTGTGTGTGTGTGCGAGAGAGTGTGTGCGTGCATGTCTGTGTGTCGACGCGTATGTGGGGGATGGCAGGGCTTACCATTCAGAGGTAGTAGGTCGTAGGTCATTGCCTCGTAGGTCCACTCGTGGATGACCGGAGCCACGGGATCGATGGAACGGTCCACAACCACAAGATCGCACGTCTCCGTTTGAGGCAGCTGCTGCCTGCAAATCCGCCGACAGTGCCTCAGCCCCCTCTACCACCTCCCCATCTTCTAGACCTACAGCATGAATTAATGATAATTATATATTGAAATGAGTGCATCAGCGGCGCCAACGGGTGGCTCACTCGCGCTGCAGATCACTGAGTAGTGAGTGCAGCTTGGCCGCCACGCGCTGCGCCACCAATGATCGCGCCTCCGCGCCAGGCGGGTCGCCATCCCCGGGGGGCTTGCCCGTGCGGTAGCGAATGCAGGGGAACTCGTCCAGCGCGGTAAAAACGGACGCCAAACGCACTGCCGCTGTGTTGATGCACGCCTATGGCGCACCGGATCAACACACACGCACACAACCACACACACCAAATTAATTCAGCAGAGTACAAATGTCCCACTCAGTAGGGTATGAGTATATGCATGCTATCTGCAACCCCCTCCCGCCCGATAGAAACACCCAAGAGCTCTCGCACGAACAAGCGCACTCACACACTCGCACACGCACGCACGCAAATACACACGCACACACACACACACACACACACACACACACACACACAAAACAGGTTTACCTCGTATGCGGGCGTGCCCGCACTGCCGTCTGCAAACAGGTCTGCGAGCGCGCTGGGCTGATCGGTCGTGAACGTTCGCGAATCGAGCGTCAGGAACTCGCACCCGACCTCCTTCAGACTCGCCAGCCGCGCGACCAACTTTGGGTGCTTCTTTATCTCTGTTATATACTCCGACGGAACCTGCGACAGGCACCGTCGCCGCTTCCCATATCAACACAAAGCCCTCCTCGCCCCCCTCCCCTCCTCTTCCCCCACCCCCACACCCCCTCCCCCCTCTCCTCTCCTATCCTCCCCAAGCCCTGTATGCAAGGCGCGCACCTTTGAAGAGAAAAAGACGTTGGCTGAGGCGTACAACGGCTCCTTCGCGAAGTCCTCACACAGCAGCGTGACGCTCTTGATTGTGGGCGAGATAAAGTATATCCCAGCCATGGCCGGCTGCGGCTGCCGTTTCTGTTCCACGTGTGTCGTCGCAAACGGGAAGTCATTGAGTCAGAAAGACAAAGGTGAGGAAGAAGAGAGGGGGGTACGGTACGGGTCAGTGTCAGCGTGTCTGTGCTGCGACGGGCGCTACCTTTGCGAGATCCTCCACCAGCGCCACGCCTCGGTCCAAAATGTCGGACATTTTACACGCGGAAGACATAACCTTGGTCGTCAGCTCATCCATTACGAGCACTTTCCAGTCGCCCGCCACATTCCCGACCATCTCTTTGAGCAGCATTCGGCGCACCGTCTGCCGCATCCTCCCGTCTGTCGCCATAGCACCCACCGCCCTCCTGTAGTCTGAAGAAAGTCACGCCCTGTGCATACCCAACGCCGACACGACAGCGGAAATCTCAACCATAACGTTATCCGAAAGCACTGCCGGTCACGACGCGAACGCGTTAAGCAGAGAGGACGGATACATGGTGCATCTTGGAAAACAGCTCTGGGCAGGGAACACCAGGATCGGCCCCGCCGAGAAAATATACAAAAGAAACTCGGGCGGTCAGTAAAGCTGTAGGACAGGAGCAGAGGGACACCTTCAGGAAGGTGAGTTCGATGAAGACCTGATGAAGGCACTGAACCAAGCCACGTCCCTACGGAGCAAGAGGCGGGAGACCGAGAGACTGGTGAACAGCGGTGCCGGGCGGTGAGGAGGCCAACGGCTCAGCGGAACGTACCCGTACGAGACTACTGCATGTGAACATATCGATTGTGATGACGCGCGCAATGACGGGACTTGACAATGAAGCCCTGTCGTATTGCTCTGTTTATTTACAATTAAAAAGAAACCAATTGAAAAAAAAAACAATAAATTTTATTTATCGTACAAGAAAAAGCAATAGAATTATTTGGTTACAAGAAGAACAAGATGAGCACGGACAGGGAAAGTGGGAGGGGAAACAAAAGGGCAAGAGTGACAAGAGGATCACGGAATCCAAAGCACGGCAAAAGGAAGGCACTACATTGTGCACAAACCCAGCAGATTAAACTAAGGAAACTCCTAGGCCACGCCGAGAATGCAACACGTGGAGGCGTCTGAGGCGACAAGCGGCGCCTCACGCACCGCTCGAGGAAGCACGGGGACGCTTGCGGCCCATGGCGTGGGTGAAGAGCGCCGTGGGAGGAGAAGGCACCCCGGCCGAGGAAGAAGAGGCCTCCACGCCGTCCGCAGCGGCGGACAAACCGCGCAAGACGTTGTCCGCGTGAGCAACATGGACGGCGAGAGATACCTTTCGACGCCATGAGGCCAACAACTTGCCCACATGCATCCCTTTAGACGCGGCTGCATGCTTGGCTAGCTCCGTCAAGAAAGCCGTGGCGTGGCCGCCGAGAGTACCAAATTCCGTGACAGCAAAGGGAATGAAACGGATGTCGGGCCGACTCCACACCCCTTCGGAGTACTTCTCGAACTTGGTCTTCTCAGCACGGCGGAGAGCGACTTCGGGTGACGGGGGGCTAGAAACGCCGAACAAACCGGAAACCACGGCGTCAAGGGCAAGTTTTGAGCCTCGGATGCCATGATAGTGCAAGACACCCACATCCGCGGGGAGACCGTCGTTGCCGTTGGGGAGTTGTACTAACATCGTGGGATCTGTGAGAACCTCGACGCCAACCCCGAGTGCGCCACGAACCTCGGAGATGATTTCCGCAAGGGCCGTCACTAATATAAAAAGCAATGGAAAACACAATATAAGTACATATAAAGGGGGAAATAAGGAGGAAAAACCCCAACATGTCCAAGCCCGAGGAACACGGAGACATGCCACAGCATCGGCACTGCCCTCCAAAACCAATTAACAAAATCAAACAACACAAGCAGTCGTGTCACGTAGTTTAGTTGTGCTAACAAATTCACCATTGACATATCGTGCTTTTTATCCAAGTCGTACGTTTGTGTAGCCTTTTACTCGAAATTGTGTCCAACCGACAAAATTGCTCTACCGGGACAAGGGGGTAGTAAGGGTGCACCACTCATGAAGATCGCATGTATGTCTATATATGGAGCGTAGGCAATCCAAGGATTCCAAGGCAACGGAAGTCGAGCGAGTTTTGGAAATGGAAAGTGACTTTCTTCGCGTGGATTCCATTGCTATCGTCGTAATAAATCAGTATTTACAACGAGTTCACGAGAATGGAAAATGTAAATGATTTATAGCATACATAAGCTATACACCGGAGATGGTCTCGTTGATGGCCCTCTCCCATAAAAGCCGTTTAGGTCTTATAATGTAAGGATGGGACGGAAGTCTCCTTCCCCTTCCTCATTGTGTGTGTGTCTGTGTGTAGGGTTTTGCCCCTCTTTTCCCCCCTCCCATGGAGGTGATGGCCTTTTTTTCATTAATGTGTAATGAGGTCAGGGTATTGTGCATGGAAAAGTTATGGGAGTGGCGGGACCTTGTGTTGGTGTGTTATTATAACGAGCTTGATTTTGTTGACACGCAAGAGGTGATGATGGAACCATTGAAATGTGTATGTGTGTAGTTGTTATAGGTGAAGTGATATGAAACGACGTGAGTGGTCCCGCGGTAAGTTACTGGTCGGCGGAGCGTGATTTTTCTTTGTCGAGTGGTTCCGTGCGCGGCGAAGTCATGTTGGTGATGATGGTGATGGTGAGGGCGAGCGGACCGCCTATGTGGCTCATGACTACGGGAACTACTTCAGTGCTTGTTCCATCCGGGCTGTGGCGAGTAAGTCTTAGTGCGGTATAGTTGGTAGTCTAGGACTCTTAAGTTCTCGCAAGTATGTTGAATTCCGTACTTTTTAACAAGAAAGTATACACCCATTGTTGTATAGCCACTGTAATTAGCTCAGGTCACCAAGTAAATAATATTGTATTGTTGGCGAGATTAACTAAGCGCCAAGACGCTCCGGATCACGTCTATCCGAGGCAAACGTATTACGTCTCATGCGACGCTCTTCCGAGGGGCGCGTGATGCTTCGAGACTTAATGCGAGCTGGGCAGGGGTACTTAAGCCGACGCAGTGGAAGGTGTTGACAAGTCAGTTTTTCTTTTCTCATGTTTTTTTTATTGCATTTAGCTAATCTACAAAATAGTTACGCTCTCGGGCATTTTTTCCGAAATAGTTGTAATTAATTATTACGCAGTTTTGTCGGAATCGGGGACGGATAGTTACACGTAGGTCGTGCCGGCCCCACAAGGGGGCCGGGTGTGTTGACTAGAGAAGTGAGAGGAGAGAGATGGCGGCCGGCGAAGGCACCGGCAGGGCCGGCCGGCCGCCACTAGTAGGGAATAGAGTACCGCTAATAGAATAACACTAAGTACTAGAATGACAAATAGCTACCTTGTACATAAGCACTAGGCAACGGGATGCTAGTGCTAACACCCTCCCTCAAGGTAGCCGAGGTCTTGACGTCGTCCTAGCTTGCGTCGAGGAAGGTGCCATCTTGTCGAAGGTGTAGTGCTTTTAACGTGTGTCTTAGGTCGGGTAGGTGTAGCGACATGCACTCAGAGGAACGTGCCGCTACCCGCGAGTTGCAGATAAGAAGATGTTCGAAATGTACTGCGTAATATACTATTGTGACATGTAGCAGGAAAGACTGTCTACATGCGAATTAGCCGACGTATGACGGCATGAGAGCGACCGGCGAGGAAGAAGCAAAGCCAACAAGGTTGTTAGGAGCGTGTACGCACGCAAAAGCATAGACGGGCGCTGCTCGAGTCGGCTCCCCTCTTTCGCCGTGGGGAGGGCCCATAACTTGTCGGAATCCGGAACGGATAATTACACTTAGGTCGTGCCGGCCACACAAGGGGGCCGGGTGTGGTGACTAGAGAAGTGAGGAGGAGAGAGATTGCGGCCGGCGAAGGCACCTGCAAGACCGGCCGACCGCCACTAGTAGGGAATAACGTATCGCTAATAGAATAACACTAAGTACTATGATGACAAATAGCTACGTTGTACATAAGCACTAGGCAAAGGGACGCTATTGCAAACAACTATGCTTTCTAGCAAACTGTCACACTTGCTTCTGACCAAGAGATCTACACGCCGACACCTGCGCGACTTGGGGAGTTTTGCTTTCCGTTCGATTCGATAGCGCCTTCTCTTTGTCGTGGAAGTTGCGATGCGGTCTTAATCCCGGTCGGAAGTGCTGTGAGTTTGGACATCAAGTGGGTTCTTCAACGTGAAGCTTAATTCGGTAAGGTGTGGTTTCCCTCTTGCGGTGTGTTAGAGAACAAAACACATATAGCGACAATAGTGCGAGTGATGCAACGAGAGGCCTTATTGCCTTTGTCGACTGATGATGTGCAGTTGGTATTTAACGAGGCAATTCAAATTACGGTTCCGAACAATGCGAAGCATCATGTCTCGATGTTACGTCACATGGTACGTATTAAATCGTTGCTAGTCATTTACGTACTCCTTTTAAGATTGAGGCGGTAGTCGAGATTGCGTCGACCATGTAAGAGGATACTTACTTGGTTCTCGCGCCAATTGCGATCGATGGGCAAACTCTTACGTCTACCCGGTATGGTAACGTCAATACCACTAAAGCGGCGCACAATTTGTTTAAGTTCGGTTTCTGTCGCCATGGCAAGCCTTCCGTGACGCGACTCGTAGAACTCACTTTTTCCTGCACACTGACAACGACCTACCGAAGTACTTCATGCTTACGCCGCGCCATACGGCAGCTCATTCGGGCGGAATTTTGTTACAATGCGTTGGCTTTTTTAACACTCTCGTTGGTGAAGAGCCGACGGACTTTCGGATACGGATGCCTCCGCCGGCAACAAATTTGAATGGGATTAACGTTACGCTCACCGAGAATCAACGTAAAGAAGCCGTACCAGCGCCTATACGTGACGAAACTAGCCCAAGGGGCATGGAAGATTGGTTGGACTTTCAGCCACAACGGTTCATGATGTTTGGTCTAGAACCGGACACCTACAACGTTGTCATCTAGGTTACGTCTGAATTTGGCGGACCACGATTTCACTCGCGGTTAAACGCGAAGGTAAGAGGTCAAGTTTCGCGATGTTTCATAAAGTGCGTTGCAAAGCTCAACATAACTATGCTTATACCTCACATTTGCGACGGTGCCATTGACTCCATGATGGCAGCTAATAAAGCTAGCAAGTCATTTCAAGAGTACACACGTATGTTCAACGAGTTTAGAGACGTTCGAAGGCTGACATGAATGATGATGTTTTATGCAACCGTTTTATTACTAGCCTAGCTAAAAGTACAGTCGAGACACACGCCATGTCGCACCGAGCCAAGCAAGTCACCCACCCCCCTTACAATCTTGGAGCTGCAAAATTTTCCCAGCCGATTGGTGGTCGAATTTCCTCATTTTGGGCATAGCTGACTCGTCTCAGCTTGACAACCCTTGTAATGGCGATGATCGAGGCAATGGTAAATAACCACGTAATTGTTAGAGTTGGGAACGGATAGTTACACGGAGGTCGTGCCGGCCCCACAAAGGGGCCAGCTGTGGTGACTAGAGAAGTGGGAAGAGAGAGATGGCGGCCGGCGAAGGCACCGGCAAGGGCCGGCCGACTGCCACTAAATTAGAAATTAGAAATTAGAAATTAAACACAACATGTGCCGGCAAACTGGACCGACTGCTGTCTCTCGGACCTCTCTACCCAGCCATACAGGACTTATAAGCGAGTTTAGCCCGGGTCTCTTCGACCAAGTACACCTATCGACACACCTATCTGCAATGTGTGTCGATGTTCCTCGGGAGTTAAAAAACTGTAAGCAACCGCAGTAATTGCCACAGTCCCCCCGCCTAAGCAGTAACAGCGTAATAATTTTGTAATCAAGAAAAACAGATCTAAAAATAAATCCACTTGTCGAGAAATGCAAAACTAAACTGCTGCTCGACCTTCACGATGCTCGGCCCGCTCCCACAGAACCGGGGTGCCGACCGGCCGAGGCCGGTCGGCGTTCGGGAGGGACGACGGGCCAGCCTAATCTAGCTCCCGCGTGACTTCGGTCTTGCCGAAGATAGGAGGGGAAAGGCTGGCAAAAAACCCCTCCTCGCGTGGTCGCTCGTCGATCCCGCCGCCCCATCCCGTAAGCCCCGCCAAGGTCGCCGCCGCATCCGCCGACGCGACGTTCCTCCTTGTCGAGGTCCCCCGTCACCTCCAGGGCAGGTGGGGGGGACCGAGACACATAGACATAGAAAAAATTGGCGCTCCTGCCTCCGCACCTGAATTTTCCCCGCTCATTTCCCCGGTTTTTTCTCTGTATGGTACCCGGGTACCTGTCAGGTATTCCGGCCTGCGTCCGTACCCTCCCCCCTCTGATCGCGCGTCCACCTAGTAGACTTTGTTGAGGTTGGGGCCTCCGCGCTTACCCGGGCCCCCCCGCAAGGGTCTCGTCTATCCGGTAGTGGGTATCGAGGAGGGGGGGGGGGGGGTCGGGTCGCCGTAGCCGGTTCCGTCGGGCCGCGGGTGCACGGAAATTAGTCAAAATCCTCCGTACGGGGTTTTCCGGCGGCGCCGACCCGGAGGGTCGTCGTCGCCAGATCTTGTCGCTCCTTCCGTCGCGACAGGCCTCCTTGCCGCCCAAGCCTACCCCCCCCCCCTCGGGAGATGTATCTCGTCGGCGTGGCGGCTCGCTAGTGAGCGCCCTACCCTGGTGCTGCTCCCCGACTAGCTCGACGCCGGGTACGGACATTAGTTTATTTATCCAAAAAGCCCTCCGTACAGGGCTTTCCGGTGGCGGCTGATCCTGAGGATCGCCGCCGCCTCACATAGCCGCTCCTCCGCCTGCGACCTGCCACCGGCCTATGCCATGTCTTGCTTCCCCCCCTGAGAAGTGTCGACCGGCACAGGGCCGGTCGGCGGCTAGCGAGCGCCCTTTCCTGGCGCTGCTTCCCGGCTAGCCACCACCGGCTCCAACACCCACCCCCCGCCGCAGATCCGGCCGTACCCTCCTCGCAATCAGACGCTCCTGAAGTACAGGTCCCACCCCCTCGAGGTAGGACTGCTCTTAGTAGTATCTGTACGCGAAATATATATCGGACGGGCCGAGCGGGAGATCTTGGCGCCGGTATTGCACAGAAATTATTTTTTCAAAAGCCCTTTGTACAGGGCTTTCCCGACAGCTGCTGATCCCGCGGATCGAGCTGTCGGCCCTCTTAGCCCCCTACCGTGCCATGCTTGGCACGGCTACGGGGTTTCCAGCGCCCACCACGGGGAGGTGAGGGGATGCCGACGGGCCTGCGAGCGCACCCCCCTCCGGGGCCGCCGCCGCTGCGCCGCCGGCGGGCGCCGACTGCCACTAATAGCATAACACTAAGTACTAGGATGACAAATAGCTACCTTGTACATAAGAAGACATATACTAACGCGACGTTCGGTTTACTCGAAACTGGTCGATTCGGTCTTCACTGTTGTGCATGCACAATTATCTTTCTCGTTGGAGGGGTGTGCTCATGACGAGGGTGTTCATTTACATATAGACTTACCTCATTGTTCTCTTAGCGATTCGATTCTCGATCGCGAATTGTTGGGTGAGAGGGGTTTCATCAATCCGCCTTGGGAACAGCGGACGAAATCGGAAAACACTTCGAGAAGTTCAACACCGGAGTCCTCACTCGCATTTTGTGTTGCCTTATTGGCCCAAGTTCAACAACCGCATGACAACTATATGGAAGGTGTACCAAGAGTTGGCGCGCGCCAACGGTGCAGGGGCGGCGGCCCGGAGGGGGGGGGCACTCGCACGCCCGTCGGCACCTACATATGTACCTCTACCTCCACGTTGTGAGCGTTGGTAAGCCTCATGCCGTGCCAAGCTTGGCATGGTAGGGGGCTAAACGAGGTACCGGCAGCTGCGATCCGCGGGATCAACACATGTCAGGAAGCCTTGTACGGAGGGTTTTGGAAACTCATAATATCCGTATACCATCACTAAGATCTCCCGCTCGGCCAGTCCGCTATATGTCTTCGCTATTGAATACTCCTCAAATACCGTTCCATCTAGGGAGATGGGGCATGTACGTGTGAAATTTCTTTTGGCGGGGAGGATACTACGGACGGATCAGCGGCGAGTTGAGGGTGCTAGAGTTGGCGGTGGACAGCCGGGAAGCATCGCTAGGGAAGGGCGCTCGCTACACATCGACCGGCTTGTTGACGTCGAGCTGACCCGGGGGGGGGGGGGGGGGGGGGGGGGGGCAGCACGACACCGACACCTAGGAGGACTGTCGCGACGGGAGGAGCGGCGAGGTCTAGCGGCGGGGTTAACCGTCGGATAGACCGCCGCCGGAAAACTTTGTGCGGAGAGTTTGATTAAGTTCCGCCCCCCCGGGGCATGCTTGGATCAGGCAATGGTGACCATGCCCTACCCCACCGCTACCCGCTATCGACATGCACCCCTAACGTTAGAGAGTGCGAGTTGGGGTCAGCGCGGAGGCTCGCGCTCGTAGCAGGGGTGCTCGATGGACGCGCGACCGGTGGGTGGAGGGTACGGCCGTTGACTGGTTTTCCAGACATATACCCGGGTATTAGCACAAAAGAAGTCGGAGAAATGGCCGGGAAACTTTTCAGCGCGGCGGCAGGAGCGCTAGCTTTTTCTGTGTGGTAGTCTTGGTCCTCCCCACCTACCCCCGAGGTGACGGGGGACCTCGATTAGGCGGAAAGTCGCGACGGGAGGAGCATCTACGACCTTGGGGCGGGGCTTACGGGATGCGACGGCGGGATTGACGAGCGACCGCGTGAGGAGGGTTATTTCGCTAGCCTTTCTCCTCCTTTCTCTGGCAAGACCGAAGTCACGCGGGAGCTAGATTACTTTGGCCATTTGCCCCTCTCGAACGCCGATCGGCCTAGGCCGGTCGGCACCCCGGTTCGGCGGGAGCGGGACGTGCGTCGTCAAGGTCGAGCAGCAGCTTCATTTTGCATTTCATGATAAGTGGATCTATTTGTCGTTGCAAATCTTCTTTTCTTTACTACAAGATTAATTCTGATGTTAATGCTTAGGCGCGGGGGGGGGGGGGGGGGGCTGTGGCAATTGCTGCGGTTGCTTAAAGTTTATAACCTCCGAGGAACGTCGGCACACATTGCAAATAGGTGTGTTGATAGCTGAACCTAGTTGAAGAGTACCCGCACCAACTAAAGTCTCGTAAATGGCTTAGCAATTGATGGCCGTTAGACAGCGGCATGTCCAATTTGATGGTATTGTTGTAAATCATTTTTATTTTCATTCATACCTTTCCAAATCGCAACATGCAGTTGTTAACGAGGCAATCGCTCCTCAACGCGACCGTTCAAGAGACAGTCGCGCATGATCCATGGCATGTACATTTTTGGATGTGGATTTCTGAATGTCCGCTTTCCCCGGCCATAGATGCAACACCGACATAGCAACTACCTATACGAGCAGCGGACGAATTGGACTTAACCGCTACGAAGCGACTCGACAGAAGTGTTTCCATTGATGTTCCGACTGACCACACCGAAAATCATACAATTATGCAAACTAATTTGGCAGATACAACATATGTTGGCATGCGACATCAAGCCACTTTGGTGGATTGTGCTGCTACTTTAGATTTTGTGTCGGAAGACTTTGTTACGCGGATGGTACGTAAGATGCGTAAGTCGATAAAAAAGACTCACGTTCGGCTTATGCCTCCGCATCAATCATCGATGTCTTCATGGGATCATGATGCATATACCGCATCAAGGCATTTATGAATTAGTGCCCTATTTTATCAATACATCCAAGAATTAGTGCCTTACTTAATCGATGCTTCCACGAATTAATGCCCTTTTTAATGAATGCGTCCATGAATAAGTGTCCTATTCAATCGACGCGTCCATGAATCAGTGCCCTCATTAATCAATGCATCCATGAATTAGTGGTGCATTTTATCGACTTACAACGAATTGTCGATACAATTCCGAGACATCGGTCGCATTGATGCATTTCATTCGAAATTTATAATGGTACAAAAGAAGTCAATGGCAATACAGTGTTACTAAACTATAGACACGGTTACCGTCCGGCAATAATCCGGCTCGTCGTTTCATTGAAATTGTATGTGTAATAGAGCAAGTGTTCCCTTCGATGCGGTCTGTGTGTTGGAGCTGTGTGCGTGGCCTATTGCATGTACCAAGCTCTACCGTTCCTCGGCGCATGCCGTTGGGTAGGCTCATTTATCGCCCATCGAAATACGTGGGGCGGACGCCGCCGCCGGCGCAACGGCGGCGACCCTAGACGGGGTTGGCGCACGCAGGCCCTTCGGCAACACTCCCGCCTCCACGTGGTGGCGGTACAAGTCCCATAGTCGTGCCATACTTGGGACGATTGGGGCCCATGAGAGATGCATGTAGCTTTTATCCGTGCGATCACCAGTCGCCGGGAAGCCGTGTACGGAGGGTCACTGGAAACTGTATGTGCACCCATACGCGTTAAGGTCTCCCGCCGGGGTAGTTTGATATGATTTTTTGCGATATGATACCCTCACTACCTCTCCCGATGATGATAACTTGGGACAATATCTCTTGAAAATTATTTGGTGAGGAGAACAGTGGAGGGAGGGGGGGTCGGCTGCGGGAGGGAGGCGATCGAGTTGTAGGCGGCATGTTGGGTAGAAACTAACGCCATGGAAGGGGGATCCTATATATTGACGAGCGTTGCCGCCGTTGAGATGGCCTTGGAATAGGTGGAGGGAGGCTATAACAACACATAAGGAAAACCGCGAGCGCAGGAATAATAAGCCTTGGCCTACCATCCACGGACACTAAAATCTATGAGGATGTCGGAACCATACCGCAAAGGCAATGGAGCACGAGCATGGGAAATAATTGCTAGCGCGGAGGTAAGAGCGCCAACCGCCACATTTATGTCTATCTATGGTCGTTCGAACCTCCCTTCCCCTCTATCGCCACATGCCCTGGAGGTGACGGGGAACCTCCAGTCGGAGGATTGCCACGAGCGGGGAAGTGACACATACATGGATACGGGCGAAAGAGCCCCGCAGGCGGAACCACCGATAGTTTGCCTAGACTCTACGAGCGGGACTTTTTGTAGGCATTTTCCATCTAATTCTTCGGCGAGGCCAATCATGGGTCTTAGTCAAGCATGAGCTAGGTTAGGCATGCTTGCCTCACTCCTCGATAGATAGCCGACCTCGGTCGATTGGCTGCGCGCCGTGCAGGTCTAGCGAAAGTTTAAGTTTGAATATTTGACAAATGATTAATTATGAGGTAGATATGCTCTTACAAGTACTTTAGCTCATTGAAAAGGCGGACCGAAACTTGTGTTGAATGTGAAGATAAGGGGGAAGCGGGGCAAAACCGCACAAATGGGCCCGTCACGCCTGCGATCCGATGTATTCGGGTTTGCGGATCAGCTCTGACTATGAGGCATACCTTCACTTGGGCGCCATGTAATTTCGATTTTCTACACTTTGGTTGGTAAATACCCCCAAAATCGGCGACACAACATGCGGTTTTTATGATCCCATCATGTTGTCTTCAAACATGGGAGCACGTGGGTGTAATGGCAGTTGCCGTTAAAATGCTTGACGCGGGTGGGATTGGGGATGGAAAGCCACAACTTGGGAGGCTTTAAAAACCAACTTAGCCGTACGGTGTCCGATTGAAGCAAACCAAGTTGCAAATGGAAACCCTTCCCCGAAGTAAATTTAAGTTAACAACTTATATTATGCCAACCGGCCGGGCCCGGGCATGTGGCAAGACAAGCAAGTGCACACGGCATGCCATTCTCGATGTCGCCGCTATGTAGACGGCCGGGCCCAACACACTCGACGGATACTAGTGCAATTATGCAAACATGATGAGAACCCAATGTCGAGCTCTCGCCCTCCCTGTCGCGACAATACGTGTACCAAGCTACATAGAGGCGTGCGTAACGTGCACATGCACGAATTTTGGTCCGCAAAATGTATGCGCCGCATATCTAACGTGAGTACCCACAATAATTTCAGGCGTAATGATGGAGGTGTCCATGTCAGTGGACAACGCGACATTGTGTGTTGTTCGCACCTCAGAATTCTACCCCCCCACTTGGGTTGCATGGCCATCGCGGCAGTGTGTGGCGAGTATTTAAATGCGTGCCTCTAGTAACGGACTTAATGGGAAGAGTGTACACGTCGGCTTCTTTTGATCCGAGATACGCACATATATGCGCGCATGAAATTCATGTAGCGCGCTTTGATTGCCTTTTATGGCGCGCTTGAGTCCTATCGGCGCGATAATATGCAAGGTGGCTGCGTTCATGCGGTTGCTTGTTCCACTGCTCTGCGGGCTATCGGTCTTAGTTCCTGATGCGTCGTTTCTTTCCTTTACAGCATTTTATTTGGTGTTCGTGAATTAATCTCCACTACTTTTTCCGGATGTTGATTGTGTGGTACGTTTATCTAGCTTGTACAGTACGTCGAACGTTCCCCAACCACCGATAGCCCGACGCGGCCCGGCGCCACTTCAGCATCGCCCGGGCGATACCGCCGAAACTGATCACATGCCAACAAATCCAGGAAGCAGCCCGCGACTCGAGTCAGCTGTTGCTTTTCTCGCGCTACCATAGGGTACAGGAGCGTCACTCGAACTCGGGAAAGACATCTAGATATTGCTCCGTAGTGAAAACGATCGCCGTCGAGCTCTCGATTAGTACTGTCGAGCTTTATTGGCCGCGCTTCGTTTGTTGGTGCGACTATGAAGTTTAACGCACCGGACCGACTCGGAATGTTGGCTGCGGCGGCACGTGGACCTGGCCAGCAGAAGTACCTCCTAGGCGGCCTGGTCATCGCGGCGGTGACGTTTCTTTTCTTCACCGCGCTACAGTTTTCGTCCTCTGAGCGCTCCGCGTTCTCGGGACTGTACGACTACAAGTACTCGCAGCTCAAGGTGGCGCTTCGAGAGAAGGACGCGGCGTTGGTGGAGTCGCTCAACCTGCTGGAGCAGACACAGAAGGCGCAGCAAATGCAGGAGGATGCGCTGGACGAGTTGCGTCTGAAGCTCGTTAAGTACTCGTCGGAAATAGAGGAGGCGCAGGAGGCGATGCGGAAACGAGACCTCGCGGTGCGTTTGAAAGCGGAGGCCGACAAAACGGCCGCCGACGCTGTGCTCTCTTCTCAGTTGTGCCGGCAAGAAGCCGCCGCGGCGCTTCAGACGAAGGACATGCAGATGTTACACGTCAACAGCGCATTGGAAACCGCTCGACAAGAGATGTCTGGACTGCAAACGGCGGTACAGACGGCCGAGGATCGAATCCGTCTAAAGGAGCGCGACCTCGACCGCGCGATAATCGATCACAAAGCGGCGGTGCAGCGCGCCAAGAGCCACATGCACTCGCAGGGCGCTTCCGTGGCGTACCTAGCCGAGAAGAGCCGTCAGACTGCGGTAAAGCACAGCGAGGCTTTGGATCACGCCAAGTCGGAGCGGAGCTGTCAGCCGGAGGTCGAGAAACTGGTTAATGAAATCGAAGCGCTCGCAAAATGGAAGAGAGAGGCCATCCATCAAGGCTGCCGCGCAAAAATCGCACACAGGCGGCTGGCAGAGGCCTGAGGATGCACAGATGATAGAGGCACCATGTAACGCTATTTATGCATAGAAACAGGGGGAGCGGGGAAGGTTGCCATCCAGTTCGAGCATGGGACTGTTAATACATGACATCAGACGTAACATAACATGGCACGACTGTTGGCTGCACAGGTTAGTGGTTAGAATGAACAACTGGCATATTTAAACGGTATTGGATGCTAATGCACGAACTAGGCATCAGTGCGTCGAGATTAAGGCGTGCAGGTGGGACCACTGGATCAGGGAACGTTGAAGGAGAGCCATTCATATATGGAGAATGATCATCCACTGTGTTCATAAAACATGTGAACATCACTCAACACCAACGAGCGCAAGTCTCCCCTCTGTCTTGTCTGCATGCAACAGAACGCATCATGATGCACGCATTCGAAATCCCTGGTTTTGCGAAGCTCCAGTTTCAACTAAGAATCATGTAATGGATGGGCAGTCGGAGTACACACGGCAAACAGTTCTACCAATGCTCATCGCGCACCGCTCCATCAGGCAACGCCCGACCTTTCATCTGCCTGCACCAATCGCCTCACGGGTTGAGGATGCTGGGAAAAGAAGTGTATGCCCACCCGCTTTAGCGGCTTCCGCGAGGGAGGTTGCATATAGAAGCTGAATGCAGAGGCAGCCAGCCCACCGTCACATTCAGAGCCCTGATCCCTCGGCGCATTATCAAGCGTTGCTCTTTGGAGGGAAGAACTTCTCCACCACGTCCAGGAGACTGTCAATCTTGTCTTCCTCTAGCCGCTCCTCGCAGTCCTCCACGATCAAATGCACTTCCACTTGTGTTGTGGGCCTCAGATTGACGATCTATCCACAACAACACACACACACACACACACACACACACACACACACACACATGGTCATACACTCACACACGCACGCACGCACGCACACACACGCACGCACACACACACACACACACACACACACAAAAAAACACATGGTCATACACTCACTCACTCGGAAGCACAGACACATCACCACTAGCGACGAGCACGCCACTTCTATCCATGTCTACAAGGAAGTCAAGACGTTCGATATGAAACAAGAACAGCTACTCTGGCCACCCCACCTGTGCGACCTCTGACTTTGCGAGGCTAAAAGCCTTCATCGCTTCGTAAAACTGCTGCAGCGCCGCCCGCGACACTTTCAAGCCCCCCGACTGCTCCAGCAGGTATTTGTGCACCTTCCGTTCAGATGGAGTACCCAGTGCTTTGTCTCCTGTCGAGTCGGACCCCCGATCCTCCAGCACCTGCATCACCTCCGCATTGGTGGCCAGCCCGTTGTTGTAGTCGAGCACCTTCATCTCGTTCCCGCCGCCTCTACCGCGGCCAAAAAATTAGAGACCTTTCCTAGAGCAAATACGTCAAGCACCCGTATTTCACAGAACCAGCGCCCTCGCTGAGCTGTAACACCCTCGCGCCTAGCTCAGGGTGTGTTTAATGTCTCGACAAACGCATTCCTCCCAATGTGAAGTTCCAGTTTCCACAGAGGAGCGTCACACAACGGCTATCATTATCATTTAAATAAAGTTTGTTGTAAGTAAACGGCACGGAATCTACAGGTAGTATTTTAGAAATAAAGCGATCATTACTAATCAAAAATAAAATTTTTTACAAAAAAAGAAAAAGCAGCGGAGATCAACAAGCAACAAGAAGGAAAAACCTAAGCCCGAGGAACAAGACGGCATGCCACAGCATCAACACTGCCCTCTTGCAAAGCGTCGCGGAGATAGGAACCCAAAATACCGTGAAGAGCAGCAGAAAGACGTTGCATGAATTCTCGCCGCACATTACCCCAAAAACGCCGAAAAGGAAAATAAGTAGTTCGACGAACGAAACGCTCCATACGGACATAGCTGTCACAACGCAAAGAACGAGAGTCAGCATCACCCATGCCAAGGAAGCGACGAGCTGCCACCAAAATAGTGAGGTGGTCAACCAACTCAGCCGCCATAGGCGCCAACCGGCCCCCATCCTCTAGAGCGAAGGGATAGTGGTTATGGACCGACTGAACCGAAGGCGTGCCAAGCAAAGCGAAAGTGCGGAGGTCCGCATCGAGTTTGCCATGCTGAGCTCCCAATGCAAGACTTCCCGGGAGTGGGAGACGAGCAGCTATACGAGGAACATTGGTGTTCGTGCGAGCACTTCTAACCGTCACATCAACAAGAAGATGACGGCGCGGAGCCATGAAGTCTAACCAAACCACATCCCCATGACGATCACGTGAAGCTCCCGACCGAATACGGCGGACCTCCAACCGCAAGTTCCGCCCCTTAGTAGCCCCGCTTCAAGCACGTGGACAATCCGATCGCGGAGCTGGATGACGTACCAAGAGCACGGGCACATAGGGATGTGGTCCATAAGCATAGCAGCTGTGGAGCGCTCACCCGACATAGAGGTGCCCGATGTTGTCGACGAAGATCCATACCCACAAGACTTTGTAGGAGCCTCATCGCACCGAGGGCACTTCCAAACATGAGAGGCGCGCTCCGCAGTGAGGCCAAGCACCCGGTGCGCTGCCATCGTATAACAATCGGATGGTACTTTGAAATTGGACTCATGTGAAGCGAAAAAGACAGCGAAAGCCCCGCGACCCGTACCCGAAATCACCCTCATATAGTCCGGTGGAGAAGGTCTGCAAAACGCCAAGAAGTCAAGGTAGGCCCGGGCACGAAGAATGCGCGAAATGCCCCGTTGAATGTGGCCCCCGGATTCTCCCGAGCGAGTGAGAGCATCGGGAGTCGGAAGGTGTAGGCAAGTTAATTGGGTAGCGGGCGCCACCGCATTGTTAACCGGAGATACCATCAACTCGACATCGGGCCCAGCATAACCGGGAAGGTCTTTATTGAGTGTGTTCATCAACACCACGAGATCCGATTCCGAAAGCCCGCCCATATTGGAGGTCGTATCATGCGAAGTGCGCAATTGGACCGCCCACGGTAAAGTAGAAGTGGCAACATTCAATAGTTCTTGCCGGATAAGACCGCACATAGGACCTCGACCTTGTAATCATTAATCAGGTTGGCGAGGGTCGCAGTGAGTGAAGCATAGTGAGCAAGTTTAACGTCGAGCTCAAGAGACGCTACATTAAGCCCCCCCAAACTTAGAGGGGAGGGAAAGCTTGCGCTTAACGCAATTTAGTTTATTGAGCGTTTGTACGTCCTGAGAAGCGTCCAAGATTCGGAAAACTGTAGTATGAACGGCCCTATTTGCAATAGCAAGGTATGATCGGCAGATATCATGGGAAAGGGAGCGGAGCAAGAACCCATAGCGGCGTACCGCACACGTGATCATCAAACGAAAACCATCATGTGTCCCTCCGAAGTCCGACATGGCAAAGCAAGTGATCTTGTCCAAGAGGAGCTCATGAGCCTCCACGGTGTCTTGCAGCCGAGAAGAAACATAGTTCTCATTGTGAGACGCCGGAGGGCCTTTTGCTATCGAGAAGTCCATCGCCAATCATTATTATTCAAATAAAGATTAGAAGATCAGCTTTGCCCTACATGTATGCTAATTTGAATTTTATCAACTACTTCAACATAAAGTTCTTTTGACTTGAAACAACGCTAATTGGCATATTAAGCCGCAACTCCTTCAGGAAAGTCAAGCATTAATCGAGATGTAAAAAATGTAAATATGAACCGAATATCCGAATGTTTTCACAAGAAAACGCAATGGAAACCAGCAAACAAATAAAAGGAGCAAGGAGGAAAAAACACCAAAGGTTGAAGCCTAAGGAACAAGAAGGCATGCCACAACACCAGCACTGCCCTCCTACAAAACATCGCGAAGATAGGAACCCAAAGTATCAATATCAAAAGAATATCATAATTAAAATGCGACGCCAAGTTCATAATGTATTTATTATCGGAGGTGCCCGTGAGGTCACATGTGAGTCGGCTGGAGCGAGCGCCGAGGTGCTGTGGGGTGGTTTCAAAAACATTGAGCAGCGGCCCACAAGACCGTTGCATGTATAGTGCTTGCCTATATTGTGTCGCTACACAAACTCACTGATAACGCTCACAAATAACCGATAATTGTGAACGTACATGTACTGACAATGATGAACTATAATAGCCCCTCTACATCAATGGTCGATAATGTAACCAAACTATCCTTAACTTGGCTTCGCTCCCATGCATCGCTTGAAGATCATGATGTGCTTCGGCTCCGGAGGTGCCCTCGTCAATCCACCCGCCAGCATATCCGTTGTGCCTACTGACACAACTACGACATTCCTTGCGTCCACCAACTCTCGAATGTAATAGTGCTTGATGTCGACGTGCTTCGTCATGTTCGAAGCCATGGGATTGTTGGCGAGCTTGAATGCCCCCTCATCGTCCTCAAAGACTGTCGTGGCACCCCGCTGCCGTTGGCGGGCATCTTGCATGCGCTCGGAAATGCATCGCGCTCTGTCATGCGCGGCTGAGTGCGACGTACTATGCTTTTGCGGTGGAGCGGGCCACTACCTCATGTTGCTTGGAAGTCAAGGTGACCGCCGAACCATTGAGCATGACCACTTCTTCAGACTCCGATCGTCTAGTGGTTGTGTTTGCTGCCCATTCTGAGTCCGAGAACACTTTGATGTCGCATGCATTGTCCCGAGACGGCCTTCAGTAGGCGATTCCATGGCCTCGTCCCATTTAGGTTGCGTATTAGTTGCTTGAGCTGCTTTATGTGCAGTTTTGTAGGGGTTGCATGTCGTTTGCTAATGACACTGAATGCAAATGCTATATCGAGTTTGGTACACATGCAGAGGAAGTTCATTGATCCAAGGATGGCACATAAAGTCTTGTGCTATGATGGTGACTAGGCCACTTTGTCATGGTCGGATGCCACCACTCCATCTCGATAGTGCGTAGTCGCCATGGGTATTTTGGAGGGTGTGTTGTCCAACACCCCGTACTTCTCCAGGATCTCCTTGGTATACTTGTCTTGGGAGGAGTGGTGCCAGCCTCCAGATTCAAGATGATGTCCATCCCGAGGATCAACTTGGCATCACCAAAATTATCCACGTACACAAGAATGATAAGAATACTACGCAAATTGCGGATTACAATATAGAGGCTAATACCGGAGGTTGCTCGCTTGAGCCCAAGAGAGTACATGGTCTGTGGAACAATTTATACCACTCACACGAAGCTTGCTTCAGCCCATAGATGCTCTTGAGCAGTCGCATGACCCGAGGCGTTCCATCCTCTGCCCCTTTGGGCTGACGCATGTATATATCGTCTTGGAGGTCAGCATTAAGAACGGTTGTCTCAATGTCCGCTGAGTGCATGTGCATGTTTCGCGCGGCAGCGATGGCAAGGACCGCAATCAAAGTGGTGAGTTTGACAATTGGGGAGAATGTCTCGGAGAAATCGACTCCCGCTCGCGGACTGAACTCTTGGGCAACTAAGCGAGCCTTGAATCAGTGGACGGAGCCATTTGGTTTGGCTTTCACCTTAAAGACTCACTTGTACCCAATGGCGTTACGTCCGAGTTGTAGGTTCCCCATGCGGAATGTCCCCTTGCTATGTTTCCGACGCAAGTTCCTACCGTATGGTCTTGCACAATCCGGTGGCATACTTGGTGCTCATGGCATGCGTGATGTCAATAAGCACGGTGACGTGTGATGCAGGTGGGTATGTCATGGGCTCGGCGGCGGGAGCTTCCGCCCCCCTGACCCATGGGGCTTAGGAGGTGATCGAGCGGGCCGATGAGGTTTGTTTTGCGTGAATACTCCAGCCGTCATGTTAGTCCGTTGGACATGGGCAACTGTTGCAAAGCATGAGGAAGAATCACGGGCAGTGTGATGCGGTGGATCGTCATCGGGTGTGGTAATGTCCTCGGGAGCATCTTGAAGGCCCGCGAAGAAATTATTGATCGGGACTGTGAGCTGCGTGGTGTCCGCGCATGAGAGATTGGCACTGGTGCCCCCCCATGTTCGAGACCAAGTGGCGGAGGAAGTCGAGAAGTGCCGGAGGCGGCTGGTGGTGCGGCTGGGGCGTGCGCGAGTTGGGACTCAACAAAAGTAACATGGATGGTGCGGACGAGTTTGCTAGTGGCGAGGTTGAGGATCCAATAGCATGGACAATCATTGCATTATTATCCAATGAACATGCAACGAAGTGCATAGGGGGAAGTTAGCCGCGATAGTGGTCTTCCAAACGGCGGTATGCCTTGCATCCGAAGACTTTTACGTGAGAGAGGTCAACTAGGGCGTCATGGAGGACAGCAAATGGAACGCCGCATGAGCCGCCGGAGGCGGCTGGTGTGAAAAGCCGGTTGTGAAGATAAACGGCCGTGCGCATGGCGAGTCCCTAGTACTTGGATGGGCAATTGGCGTGCTGCATCACGAAAGTGGCGGAGTCCGCGAGAGTAGCCCACTGAAGCTCCATCTTAGCGAGTTGATTTTGGGTGTACGGTGCGGTATGTTGAGGTGTGCATCCCAAGGAGGAGACCATGATGCGGCAGGCAACGTCGAGATAGCTCGGATCACAGTCGAACTTGGATGGAGGCCGGAAGGGACGACCGGGATGGAGGCGAGAGTGCAAGTTCGTGATATTAGTGAGAATTAAAGAAAGGATACAAACATCAGCCTTTTCCGAGGGAACGACAACTGTCGGGAAGCCTTGCACGGAGGGTTCTGAAAAATCGTATTATCCATACACCCTCACTAAGATCTCCCGCCCGGCCCATCCGCCATGTTTATCGCGACTGAATACTCACACATACTCTCCCGACAAGGGGGCGGGGGCGCTGTCTGCGAACTAATTTTTTGTGAAAGGGGGTAGGGACGGATTAGTGGTGGGACGCGGGTGTTGGAGTTGGCGGCGGACAACCGGGAAGCAACGCCATGGCAAGGCGCTCGCTAGTAGTTGTCCCGCCCTATGAGTTTCGAGTTTCCCATTGGGGGGGAGGGGGGGGGCTAGAAGCTACGCAGGACGGAGAAGGGTCGCAGCCGGAGGAGACACACGGTCTGGCGGCGGAGGTCCACATGATCGACCGCCGCGTGGAACCTGGTACGGAGGGTTTTTGGATACATAAATTCCAAACCCGATATCTTTTGAGGAGTGGCGACTAGATCATATGATTCAACCAACCTCTCCCCTAGTCGGTACCCATTTATCGACATGTTACCTAAGGCATGGTGCCTAGGGTTATCACAACGGCAATATGCTTATAAAGGCGGGCCCGTGACAGCGTAAACCATTGGGGGAGGACACGGTCGGACTTCGCACAATCAAATAGTTGTTGGAAACAAACGGAGACGGACAAGGAAAATGAGAAAATCTGGCACGAAGGCAGAAGCGCCAGCCAGACACCGTTTGCATCTATGCACTTCCGCTTTCCCCAGCCCCCGGAGGGGTAGGGAAGTCTAGGCTAGGAGGCGAGCTGCGACGGGAGGAGTAGCGATATCTCGAACGGGGGAGCGCGTGGAACGGGGCCGTCGACAACCTATGCGAGGGGTTTTTTCGCATGCCTTTCCCCCGGAGCTCCGGCACGACCGGAGTCGCATAGGAGCAAAGGTCACGTAGGCATGTCACGACGAGCGCCAACTGATCAACTAAGTTGTTCAACGCCCTCGCAGCAACTGGAGCACGCTGCTCATTGTGAAGACTAGCGATAAATTATTTTTCATTACTAATGTACAATTATTGTTTCCTAGCATGAATTTGACGGAAGTACTAATCTTATTGGAGATGTTGGGATTAGTGGATTCATGGCGATTAAAAAGGTATCCTAGAAGGCTTGATCACATGGGCGCCCGAAGATAGCAACGGTTAACTCGGTGATCGTTGTAAACAATTTTAAATTTCGGTTGGAAGGAGCACCGAGGCGTTGTGCGATGGTTACAAGAACATTGAGCCGCGGCCCGCATGACCGCTGTATTTGATGCCCACAATATTATAGGAGTGAATGCCCGTACACCTCCCCGTTCATGCGCGTTCGCTGGGGGAGTCTTGGTCCCATGCTCATCCGTAGCATACACGTACTCGCGCGCGACCGCGCGCGTAAGATGTATCCGCGAAGATTAACACAAAGCGCCCTAGAGCCGGCCCGTGCAGAGCGATACATAAATAGTGTACAATTACACTAAGGATACCGACTTTTGAGGCGGTACTTGGCAGCGCGCCGGGTTGCCAACGGGATGCTTCGAGAAGAGGTTATGGGCCATGTGGCGCCCGCCGGCGGGGCAGTGGCAGCGGCCCCGGAGAGGGGTGCGCTCGCAGGCCCGTCGGCACCTACCTCTACCTCCACGCGGTCGGCGCTGGTAACCATGTAGCCGTGCTATGCTTGGCACGGTGGGGTGCTAAACGAGGTACCGACAACTGCGATCCGCGGCTTTAGCAGCTATCGGGAAGCCATATACGGAGGGTTTTGGAAAATCATAATATCCGTACACCATCACATGGATCTCCCGCTCGACCTGTCCGATATTTTTTTCGCGACTAAATAATCGCAGATACTGTTCCGACATAGGGGCGGGGGCGGCGTTTGCGAAATGTTTCTTGGCGAAGAAGGGTACGGACGGATTAGCGGTGGGACGAGGGTGTTGGGGGCTTGGAGCTAGCGGCGGACAGCTGGGAAGAAGCGCTAGGGCACGGCGCTCGCTAGTAGTCGCAAGCCATGTGTGTTTTCCGTCTCCCCTTGGGGCGAGGCTAGAAGCTACGCATGATGGAGGAGAGTCGCAGCCAGAGGAGCGGCACGGTTTGGCGGCGGAGGTCCTCATGATCATCCGCCACTAGTAAAAACCCGGTACGAGGGGTTTTGGAAAAATATTTCCGTACCCTCCATCTTTTGAGGAGCGGCGACTCGATCCTTGTGTTTTACCAACCCCTCCCCTAGTCGGTACCCGGTACCCGGTATCCGGTATCAACATGCTGTCTCATGTAGGGTGCCTAGGGTTATCGTAACGGCGCACTGCTCGTAAAGGCGGCCCCCTAACAACGTAAACCACCGGGGGAGGGTACGGACGGGCACAACGCGATGAGATAGGTGTTGGAAGCAGACGGAGAAAGGATAGGGTACAAGAGAAAATCTGGCACGGGGGCAGGAGAGCCAGCCGGACACCGTTTGAGGCCTAGCTATTCTCTCTTCCCAGACCCCGAAGGAGGAGAGAAGACTAGGCTAGGTGGCGAGCTGCAACGGGAGGAGCAACTAATATATTGGACGGGGACGTGCATGGATCGACTAGGGACCGTCGTCGACCTGAGCGAGGGGTTTTTTCGCATGCCTTTCCCCCCTAGCTCCGGCACGACCGGAGTCGCACAAGAGCAGAGGTCTAGCACGTCTGACTCGACCAGCACAAACCTTACTAGCCTAGATAATCAGCGTCCCCGCACCGGCTGGAGCATGCCGCGTATCGTGGAGAATAGCGACACTTTTTTTTCATACTGTATGCACACAAAGAACATATAGAATCAAATAATGATAAATAAATGGTTACGTGTATGTTTTAGACGGTATCCCTACTTCTTATGGAGAGGTTGGAATTAGTGGTTCACGGTCTAGCCCCTGCCAAATGAGACCTAGAATGGCATAGCAGGGAGGGCCCATAGACATCAACCGGTTTATTCTGGTATTGTTGTAAACAATTTCAATTTCAATTTCAATTATGGCCCATGTCATCCGCAGCATACACGTTCTCACGACCGCACGCGTAAGATGTATCCGCGAAGATTGACACAAAGCGCCCAATAGCCGGCCCGTGCATAGCGATACATAAAAAGTGTACAATTACACTAAGGATACCGACTTTTGAGGCGGTACTTGGAAGCGCGCCGGGTTGCCTACGTGATGCTTCGATAAGAGGTTATAGGCCCTCTCATCCGTAGCATATACGTACTCGCGCGCGACTACACGCGTAAGATGTATCCGCGAAGATTGACACAAAGCGCCCAAGAGCGCTCCGATAAGGCACGGGACCGCCCACAATGATGACCCACATTATGCCCACTGGACCGTTGCATGTTTGTGCATATACAAACTCACTGATAACGTTCACATATAACCGATAATTGTGAAAAGTACATGTGCTCACAATAATGTACTGTAATAACATCAGCAATTTGCAGACCAAATAAGCACTATCTTCGTCGATGAAAACAGTGGTACATGTACCCGGTACCGTACATGTAGCTCTACCGTAGAGTATGAGAGGCGCGTTTCTCAATAAGACCAAGCACACGGTGCGATGCCATTGTACAACAATTGAACCGGACCTGGAAACTTGACTCATGTGATGAATCGAAACAATGAGCCAAAGTACCGCGACCGGTACCCGAAATCACTCGCACGTAACCCGGTGGAGATGGTGTGCATACGCGAAGAGGCCTAGGCCCGAGCACGAAGAATGCGCGAAGTGCCCGCTGAATGTAGCCCCCATAATCTCCCGAGTGGTGAGACCGCCGGGAGTTGGAAGTTGTAAGCAAGTCAACTAGGTAAAGGACGCCGCCGCATATTCAAACGGACATATCACCGACTTGACATCGGGGCCATCACAATTGGAAATAAGGTCTTTATATAGTGTGTTAGTCAACACCACGAGATCCGATTTCGAAAACCGTCCATGTTGTATATCGTATCTTACGAATTGTGCGATCGGACCGCCCACGTAAAGTCGAAATAGCAACATGCAGCAATTCTTGACGGACAAGACCGTATATAGGACCGACCTAGCGACTCGGACTCGTAGTAAGTTATCATGTGAAGGAGGGGTAATCAAATATGTGGCATGTTTATCAAATATTTGAATTTACTCATGCTGCTTTTATGGTCATATCGGTGATATACAGGTTTGAATTAAATGGCTAGAATTACGAAGTACCACGTGTAACCTCCGACGGTACATCTCCCCTAACGATTTAGGCGCGCACACGCGCACAGATAGTATGATGTCCGAACATTGTATGACGCACAAGCAACGATTGTGTATCCACCTTCTGCCTTTTGGGGGAGCTATCGGTCAATCAAACGGCATCGTGGCTCTCGCTAGCCACGCGAGGTTTTGATCATTTGAGTCTCCTGCACGAAGCAAGAAAGTACACTCCCTAAAATGAGATGGCAGTCCGCCCAGTGTTGCCCCATGACCTCCACCCTATTGCGCATGGTGATGCGACGGAGCAAGAGCCATACTAACAACAATTGCTGAAATATATTGTACATCTACTAGCTGCCCAAGTCGAAACTCTCTCCATGGCCGCCGCGCCAAAAAAACACACTAACTCAGCCAACCCTACAACCGACTTCGACCGAGCCTCGGGTGGACGACACGAGCACGCCGCTCGACCACATGACAGTAACGACAACGCTCTATAGTATATCAAATTCAGAGACATGGCAGACTACGCTTCACGAACGTTCGTGGAGTGCCTGCCCCCCACCGGCACAACAACCCCGTGCCTCTAGGACCGCATCTACAACTCAGAGACCCGCCGCATCACCACCTCAGTCCATGTTGATTTCTAGGAGAACACCCCTAGCTTCGGCCTCGGCGTGCGCCTCCCGGTTTACTCGGTTATCACGGATACCTATGATGATGACGACCCGCCGGACACACCACTTACCTCCCACTAAGGCTGAGGATCGATGGTATCGTCGATATTTTACAAGTGCATCTCGCTGGGACTTCGGGTACGTTTCGCATTCGGGGTCTCCGAAACCACCACGAAATACGTCGATATAGTCCGGATGATATCATCGATCCCTAGCCTTACCTCCCACCCCATCAATCCCCTACCCCCAACCTCAACCCCGTTCCACGACCCTCACACCACCCTTGAGGCCGACCGTCCATCCCGCCTCCGGTCTCATCCCCTCCGCTACGGCGACCTCGTAGCTCACATGGCCGAATACCCGCCGGTACTTGTCACGGCGTGTTGTGACCATGAACAAGGTAAGGCCAAGGAGGACATCTTCGAATTACCCTTCGTGCCCAATTTGATTAATGGCCCAATTTACATCCCGGCCGGCGCGTCGCCTGCCGCCGTCGCTCTCCTTTCCGCCCGCGACTGTGTGGAACAAAACATTTGCCGCGCTGCTCTCTCCAGCGCCTAGGCCCCAGATTGGCAAGCCGCTATGAAGCAAGAGTACATGTGGACAACGGCACTTGGGAACTCGTCGACCTTCCCCCCGGCCGAGAGGTCGTCAACAACATGTGGATCTACAAGGTCAAGTCAGACACCGTGGGCGATGTCTCCTGCTTCAAAGCACGGTTCGTCGCCAAAGGTTGCAGCCAACGTGTTGGCCTCGACTATACGGAAACGTTCTCCCCTTTCATCCGCATGGCCAGCGTTCGCCTCTAGCTCGCCATCGCGGCCGCCCGCGAACTTGAATTGTGTCAACTCGACATCGACACTTCCTCTACGCCCCCATCAAAGAGGAGTTGTACATCCGCTAGCCCCTCGGCTTCTCTGATGGCACGTCCAAAGTGTGTCACCTGAAACGCTGCCTCTACGGACAGAAACAGTCCCCTCGCGAGTTCAACATTCTCCTTTGCGCATGGTTGGTTGACCACGGGTGGCAGCAATGCGTCTCGGATCCCTGTATCTACGTCTTCCGCGCCGGCCACGTCTTCGCCATGATCGCACTTTACGTGGACGACATTCCCGCAGCTTGCAATGATGCCTCTTGGCTTACATCGCTCAAGGCTCAGCTTGGGGCACGGTTCAAAACCAAGGACATGGGTGACCTCTCCCAACCACTTGGCATGCACATCACCCGCGACCGCTCGGCATGCACCATTTCGTTGGATCAGTCCAAATACCTGCGTGACATCCTCGCCAAGTTCGGCATGGCCGACTATAAGCTATCGTCCCTCCCTATGGACCCCGGCTTCCTCGCCGGCCTCGCGCACATGGCCTACCCCCCTCTCTCCGGGGTGGCAAAGGACGTCTACCCCGGCCTGCAAACTTACATGCTTTGCCGACTCTGACTGGGCAAACGACAAAAGCACCCGCAAGTCGCGTTCGTGCTATCTCTTCACCCTCGGACGCGGGCCCATCAGCTACGGGTCCAAACAATAGACTTGTGTGGCCCAATCCACTTGTGAAGCCGAGTATTACTCTGCGGCTGACGCCACCAAGGAGGGACTCCACCTCCGCCAACTTATGGGGGAGATCTTCAACGCCCCTATCACCGAAATCACCACAATATGGGAGGACAATTAAAGCGCCATTGCGTACTCCCAAAATGCCTTGGTCAGCGAGAAGACTAAACATGTCGGTATGAAGTGGCACTTTCTCAAGGACCACGTGGAACATGGAACCATAAAGTTGCGGTACCTCCCCACTGACCAAATGGTGGCCGACATGTTCACCAAACCCCTACTAGGACATGCACTGATAGAACACCGAAGTGCAATCATGGGAGGAGCAGACCCAATGCAACGCTTCATCCCGTAGCTACCTTCAAGGGGAGTGTTGTAAGTAATACCTTCTAGTTATTAGTTGCAAATAGCTATTGTAAGCTATTCTAGATATCATTAGTACATGTCTAGATCGGACATACCGATACTTTGTTTGATTCGGTACAGAGCTGTCGCTAGGCTAGAGCTCTCTCACTTCTGTTGTCCCGACACCACGCCTCGGGTTATTTGTCTCTCTGACTTTCCTATATGACTGTAACTACGTATGCGTTAGTTATCTTCCATACTTAACGTGTTTGCACGGTTCAGCAGACCCAAACGATGTGCTTTCATGGAAGGTGACGCTGCGGCTAGCGAGGCCCACACGGGTGTCCGGCATCCACACGCGCCAAGCATGGGAGTCCGGGAGTAACCAACGAAGATGCCTTTACGCGCAGAAGGAGCGGTCTTTGGACGAGTTGCACGAGAGACATGCACAAAGGCCGGACAACCGAAGGTGCGCAAGTAGGAGAGGTCCGGAGTGTCACCCGTGGGAATCCGAAGAACAAAGTCGTTGAAACCTCGACGCAATGTGCAATTATGGATGTGAGCTGCCACATCCATAGCAAACTCCCACAAGTTTGACCCCAAGCATGCGCACTCAAGCATGCCCCGTGTTCAAGTGGACAAGGTATACCACGTCCTATGAATTAACCCATTTTGGGATTGACTGTATTCACGGGCGGTAGAAGAGTCATCACACGCAGAGATGAACTCTTGGCTACGGAAGGCGGTGTCATTATCAAGGCGGACGGACTGGAGGCGGAAGCCGAGAGAAGAAGCCATGGTGCGATGTACACGGAAGCATGCAATGGAGGAGCTGCGAGAGCGGCAGAAATAGAGGGCAACGAGAGAAGAAGCGTAATCGATGGCAACACATGAGTAGACATTGCCTTGAAGTGAAGTGGTGTTATTCCGCCGGAAATCCAAAGGAGAACGGTTAAAGGGTTCCGTGGGTTTTGGATGGAGTCCTTGGGGTCGTGGGGCGACTGTAGACTTGATCGTGGCACACGTCCGGCAGAAGGGGAGAACACACCGTTGTTGGAGAAGGTCTGTGATGCCGTCGCGAACAAGGCATGTGATGCCGGGCCCACTGAGATCGCCAAGACGAGCATACCATAGTTGCTGCGCATTAGGTGTAAGTGTGGTAGAAGCTGAGAGTAACGATGACGGAGGGGAAGGGGTGAAAACTTCCTCGGGGTGGGGTGAATAATATGGGAGGGGAGGGAGAGAAGACGTCCTTGGGTCCGAATCGCAATAACCGTGCCGTCATGGAGGGTCATAATGGGGGCGTCGGACGTGGATGTTCGCGTCACCATGCTTGGCGACTGATGAAGAGATGACATTTATCACCATTGTCTTGGTGAGGAGGTCATGAACACAAAGGCAGTGGTCCAACTTGAGACAAATAGAAAAAGACTTGTCGCCCAGCAAGTAAAGATGGATGGTGCCCTCGCCAACAACATAGGCGATGATACCGTTGACCCAACGTCGAGGGACAGAACGGAAATCCGCAGAGTCTGTGAAGTGGGCGGTCATGTGCGTTGTAGCACCAATGTAAACAACTCACAGGTCGCTGAAGGAGCATGAGTTGATGAGGGCGCAATCACTAGAGGCGAAGGACGAGACATCATTGCCAGGCCATTTCCAAATGTTGGAGTCAACTGCTTGTCCAAGAAGAGCATAGCGGACAACATCAAAGACCGTTATGGAGCAAAGGATGTCAAGAGGATAGCCCGTGGCGACATCACGAATGATGGGGGAAGGAGCAATCCAAACACCGAGATGAAGGAGCATACCTCGGCTAGGGACAGCTTAATAAAGGCGATAGGGATGAGAGTCCTCATTGGAGGCAAATCCTGGGAGGACATTGTCATGAAGACGGGGAGGAGCTGACCAAGACGGGGTGAACCCACGCGCGGTGAGAAGGGCTCCGGCAGACAGAGGCTGCGAGGGGAAGGCACGGTAGTGGCGCTGAAGTTCCGACTGAGAGCATATGTTGGTCCATACGAGGGTGTCTTGACGAGCAGTAGATCCAAGTTCGTGAGCACGGGCAAGGATGGGGTCGCCAATGCCTTTTCTCAGGGCGGGGACACGCGCGCTCTAGGGAATGTTGTGAATATATAGTTGAAGGAACCTTAGTTTGCTGCGAGCTGAGAGATAACATTCCAGCATGAGAGGAAGGGAGCATGTGCGGGGTCACACATGCTATCACGTTGGTTTGTACACAAGTGGCGCCGACCCTGAGCGGAGAAGATTTGAGTAGGGGGGACGCAAGGAAAACGTCCACGTGGGGGAGAAGAGTCAAGTGTTCGAAAGAGATGCAAGAGACATCATGAGGGAGCCGAGTGTGAGCATCTTCACCGACGGAAGGAGAAAGGCGATCTGGACATGACTGCGACAGTTGCATGAGGGCTGACGTCTTGGAAAGTCATGCTGCGGGGTCGATGTCGACAACGGAGAGCGTCTAGCAGATGAAGCCCTTCTCGACGAGATTAGAGATGATACCCGGAAGTCCCCGAACGCACAAGGAGAGAATGTGTAGGGGTCGACGACGCTCCCGGAAGATAGCGGACTCAAGAGGGACATTAGAGATGCATTGGACATAAGTAAAGGCGGAGCATGAACCTACGATCATAGCATAGGGAGCAAGTTCAGTTGGCTCGTGACGGAGTGGCGCAGCCTGCAAGAGTGTTGAGGATTGAGAAGCAGAATCAACACAATGAGGAGTATGTACGGCAAGGAGATCATCATAGGCGTCTTCGTCGTCGGAGGGATCATCAATGAAGAGGCATCAAAAACGTGAGCCGAAGGCAGAAGAGAGAGAAGGTGGCACGTGCTCCATATCCGGAAGGGGGTTGACGAGAGGAGTGGGTTCACGGGCACCATCATGGCGACACAAAGAGGACTCATAGGCTCCATAAGCACGGGTGTAGGGTTTATCAGTCTCACAAGCCGCAAAGGCTGCAAGGTCAGCAGCGAGCGTCAAGGGAGGAAAGGCACAAGGAGTGGAAAGGTGTCAACGGGGTACACGGAAATGCCATCACCGGGGATCGAACCCGGCACCTCCGTGTCCGGAGTCAAACGCCGTAACCAAGTACCGCGCCTAAAAGTCGGTACCCATTGGGGATATATCTCATATATATACCCCCGTACTGCCCGAGCAACGGGCTCCCGCAGTACATCCACTATTGGCGAGATAGTAGGGCCAAGATTCCCCCGGAGTACAACGTACGGATGTGTCCATTATCGTGCCCACCACGGGGATCTCACAACAAAAGGGCATCATCAAGTGCAACTGCTAGAAAGTATGAGCCACGAGAGCCCAAGGGTGATCCTCATCATCAAAGGGGTCATCATTCGTGGCGGGGGGTGAAGGGATGGGCGAACGACATGTTCCAAAAGTCCACGAGGAGGCAGGCGACTGGGAACCGGAGCGATTCGAGTCCATCTAGAAAAGGTAGAAACCGAGCGTAGGCACGGAGAGCAACTTGACGGAGATCATGCACATCATCAAGAGAAGACGCGTCATCTGACTCACATACGATGAAGGTGGGCGGATGGGCAAGCGGTTGAATCATCCGGGGAGTGTGGGACCCGAGAAGGTGATGGCGATGTAGGGAGAGCATGACACCCAACCACATAATCTCGATAGGTGAGCAGCATGTCATCAATGTAGGGGACGCAGTCGAAAAAGTTGTCATCACATATGTCATGAGTCCGAAGGCAGATGGTCATCGTCGAATGGTGGTTGGAGGTGCTGGGCAGAGGACGAGAGGAGACCGAGGTGTGGAAACTATCAGAAAATGACACATCAGCCAACATAAAGGAGGTGTCCTCGATCACATGAGACATGTGAGTGAGATAAGCTGGCATGGCCAAGGGGATACCGGCAGCCGGTGGCGGTAAAGGTGTTGTAGGAGTCAAGGCAACAACAACGACGGTCTCGATAGGAGTTCTAGCTTCGGCCTTGCGCTTCATATCACGCTAGCGCTTGTAGCAGAAAGGTTTTATGTGTCCACGTTTGTCGTAGTAGTCGTAAAAGAAGGGTTCACGGCCATCTCCTCCAAGGGTAGGTCGAGAGGAGGAGGCTGCAACCGCAGCCACGGATTCAACGAGTGACTTCAGCAAGGAAGGCAAAGACATGAACATCCTTTGGCGTGGTGACAATGAACATCGAATCACTCACATACTGGACATCATCATCGAGCGTGAGGGCGTCGACGACACCATTTGAGAGGAGTTGATCATCAGCTTTAAACGTAGAGGCGAGTCCTCAAAGGGACGACACAAGAGCAGTACGGACACCACTAAGACTGAGCAGAGGAAGACTCCTTAGTAAGACTCCTTAGTAATAGGCCCATAACCTATTGAAGCCATAAACTTGATAAAGGTGTGCGTGTGTTGCACGAAGGAGAAGAGACGGTTAAATATGTGGAAAGCAAGAAAGTGAATTACAAGTGGAGTTGCTAGCTCATGTCTAGAAAACATTCACATGTGCAGTTACTTGTTCGAGTATTTAGTGAGAGGGCAATAATACCCTTGTGAGGTGTGTCATGTCGATAAGAAACTGAAGAGGGCGGTGTCGACGCCCTTTTTAGAGAAACTGCGCATTACGTCGGTGGTTGCGCAGATGGTCGTGTTTAGTTGACTATTTGCTCAAATCGATCATACATCTATTTTGAACAGTCACTCTAACAATATACCAGATGATATGATTTCTACATCAGTCCAGTACATTAATTCTACAGTACTTTGTGTTAGTGCTGACTCAGGCACTTCAACAAGGTGGCCCAAGGGCCACCAATACTAAATTATGTAAGTAAGTGGTCCACATCTTTTGCAAAAGTGAGCCCCAACACAACGTAAATTTTCAGAACACCATCAACTAGCTAGATCCGTCATAGAGACAAAGGCAAAGAACGAAATTGAAATATTTTACTCCAATACTAGTAAAACCGGTTGCTGTCTCTGGGCCCCCCCTTATGCTATGCCTAGCTGGACTTAGAAGCGTGAGGTAGACCGTTGAACCACTAATCCCAACCTCTCCAATGGCAGTAACGATACCGTCAAAAAATACCCGTATCCATGTATTTATTATTTTCTGATCTATACCTTGCTTTTTTTTGGATACAGTATGAAATAAAAAATCTCGCTAGTCTCCACGATACGCGGCCTGCTCCAGCCGCTGCGGGGTCGCTGATCAGCAAGGCTGTTCAGCTTGAGCTCGTCGAGGCGAACCTGCCTGACCTCGGCTCCTGTGCGACTCCGGTCGTGCCGGAGCTTGGGGGGAAAGGCAGGTGAAAACCCCCCCTCGCATAGGTTGTCGTCGGTCCCGCCTCGATCCGTGCTCAACCCCGCCCGAGGTATTAGCCGCTCCTCTCGACGCATCTCGCCACCTAGCCGAGTCTTCTCTCCTCCTTCGGGGGCTGAGAAGAGAAAATAACTAGTCTGCAGACGGTGTCCGGCTGGCTCTCCTGCCCCCGTGCCAGATTTTCTCATGTCCCCTTTCCTTTTCCCGACTGTTTCCAACACCTATCTGATCGCGCTGTGGCCGTCCGTGCCCTCCCCCAATGATTTACGTTGTTAGGGGGCCGCCTTTACGAGCAGTGTGCCGTTACGATAACCCTAGGCACACTGCATGAGGCAGCCTATCGATAACCGGGTACCGACTAGGGAAGGGATTGGAAGAACACAGGGATCGAGTCGCCGGTCCTCAAAAGATGGTGGGTACGGGAATTTTTCCAAAACCCCCCCGTACCGGGCTTTTCCGGCGGCGGGCGATCCTAGTGACCGCCGCCGTCAGACCATGTCACTCCTCCGGCTGCGACCAACCTCAAACCTGCGTAGCAACATGCCTCGCCCCAAGGGGAGACCTAACGCTCTCGCAGGGCTGGCGACTGCTAGCGAGCGCCGTCCCTAGCGCTGCTTCCCAGTTGTCCGCCGCCAGCTCCAACACCCTCGTCCCTCCGCCGATCCGTCCGTACCCCTCTTTGCCAAAAAATGTTTCGCAAACGCCGCCCCCGCCCCATCGTCGGGAGAGTATCTGCGAGTATTTAGTCGCGGAAAAGACATATTGGACGGGCCGAGCGGGAGATCCCTGTGCCGGAGTACGGATATCATGTTTTTCCAAAACCCTCCGTACCGGGCTTCCCGATAGTAGCTGATCCCTCGGATCGCAGCTGTCGGTACCTCGTTCAGCCCCCTACCGTGCCAGGCCTGGCACGGCTGTGGGGTTACCAGCGCCCACCGCGTGGAGGTAGAGGTAGGTGCCGACGGGCATGCGAGCGCACCCCTCTCCGGGGCCGACGCCGCTGCGCCGCCGGCGGGCGCCGAGACAAAGGCATACTTAGGGACGGCCGGGCACCTAGCCGGGGACGCCGGGGCGTCTCACCGTCGTGTGTGCTGCTCGGGGGACCCCTCACCGTTGCTTGCTTAATGGGACCGCGTCACCCGAGCGTTCAATGCCCGGCCTTCGGCCGTTACGAAAATCGCTCGCGTGATGCAACCGGACGGCGGGGTGCGCTTTGATGTATACTACTCTCCCGAGTTGGGGGTACACGTCCGTTAACGCATGCAACGTTTTGCGGGCCGCTGGGGCTAGTACTTGAGGGCGCATCGCCCGTATTGGGACCGCCATACCACCCGCCCGCATCGCCATGCCCCGTCCGCTCTAGCCCACACCGCTCCAGCTAACCTAAGCCCACCTCCCCCACCCACCTTGCATGCCCGCCCCCCGTGCCCATCCGCCCACCTTCGTATAGCAACCCTTAACGTGAACGGGCTTTCGTCGAAAATAAAGGAGATCAATGCAATGCTCGTGGCCGGGGCTATAGACATTCTTCTCCTTCAAGAAACTTTAGTTAGGGCCACCGATGCGCGGGCACGGTTTACATGGTATTCCGATTATTATTCGTTCGGTGACCGCGTTGCCTCGGAGCGTGGATATTGTGTTTTGGTCCGGTCGTCGCTACATACTAGGGTCATCGGCACGCCCCACCCGTGTTGGATTTGTGTCCGCGTGGGCGGAGACGGTAGCAACGACTCCGCGGGCATTATCTTATCTATCTCGGTCTATCTCCCTGCCGGATCGCAAGTGGAACCGTACCGCTGCCGCTTGCGCGAGGAGCTAGCGCAGCTTCGTGAAAAGATCCCTAGAGATACCATCGTCGTCGGGGGGGATTGGAACCTCGATGAAGCACAGTTAGATGCTTTGTTACGGCGTTGGCGGTGTGTACCAGATGCGAAAACAGTTTGGCCGCGAGACGCTTCGGCGCGCGTGCGTGGTACATGCCGGAGGGGCAGCTGCCGGGTGATCGATCATTTCGTGGCCTGGCCCCCCGTCATGGGCCCTTCCCTTTCCTTCCCACACTCTGTCGTTGTCGACTATTCATGGGACACCTCCGACCACTTCCAGGTCTTCGCTTCCGTCTCTCGCCTTGTGGGTGATTTGTTCGAATTGTTAATCCATGTACACACGGACTGGCATGAAGGGGGATAGAACCGCCGCTTCCCAGAACGGAGCTGTACGCCTTATCCAAGTACCGCCAAAAGTCGGTACCCGATAGGAACATATTGTGTATATGAACCCACCACATCGCATCGCGACTGAGCGGCGAACACCTATAGCGAACACCTATAGGTGGAGGGCCAAGACTCCCCTGGAGTCTAGCGTACATATGTGTCCATTAATAGTCCTACGGAGGGATATGTAAACACTCCCCCTTAATGGACAATCTCCGGGCGGTGCCCTAGTAAGCCCCGCGTAAACGCGGAGGGCCCATAACCTGTTAATCCATATACACACGGAATGGCATGAAGGGGGATAGAACCGCCGCTTCCCGGAACGGAGCTTTACGCCTTATCCAAGTACCGCCAAAAGTCGGTACCCGATAGGGACGTATTGTGTACATGAACCCATCGCATCGCATCGCGACTGAGCGGCGAACACCTATAGCGAACACCTATAGGTGGAGGGCCAAGACTCCCCCGGAGTCTAGCGTACAGATGTGTCCATTAGTAGTCCTACGGAGGGATATGTAAACACGAACATCCCCACACCCCTCTCGTGCTTGAACGCCTCTCCGTCCGATCAATCCCGAAGCCGGCTCGGGGAGATCCTCCTTCTGAGTGGCCGACACCGTTCCGCGACTTCGTCACCGCTAACACCTTCGCGGTACTAGCCCCTCCTAATGACGAGCCTATGGAGGGGGCCATGTCACGGGAACCCGACTCCATCGACGCCGACGCCGATGGAGGGTAGGTGGTTTTGTCCAAGCCGTATGGTCTACCGGCCGTAGGGTAGGGGCGGTTTCACGCACTAGGCGTAAGGGCCTCGGGCCTCCGCTACAACGTTCTATCCTAGGGGCTATCGCTCGTCGTCGGCATGCATTTTGGCCTTGTGCCAAGAGGCCCGCGGCCCTTACCAATCCGTAGCACTGGATAGGTATATCGCTGCGCGCTTCCGGGTAAAAAACATGGTCCGAATTAACCGCCACCGCCAAAAGGCTGGAGCCATAGACAAGGCCCTTAACGACTTTCGACAAGGTGGCGGTAGGCGGGGTTTTTGGAAATGGGCCCGCTCTATTGCCAAGGGTCATCCTACGCAGAGCAACCACGCGGAACAACCAGTGCGTGATCCGACGTCGGGAGTACTCCATACCGAACCGGGTGAAATTAAAGCGTGCTGGGCGCGGAACTATCGGGAGCTTTTGCGCGACAATCACCCTGCTGCGTGTATGGCTACCATTTACCGCGGGGCATGGAAACGACGCTGAGGGGGCCGCCCCCCCTCTCTTGCGCTAGATGGGAGCCCATTGGTGGAGGGGAGCTTTGCAAGGCCCTTAAAATATTAAATAATAATAAAGCTTCAGGGGTGGATGGCGTAACCGCGGAGACCTTAAAACTGGCGATATACGCCCCGGATAGCCCTTTTGGCAAATCCCAATTGGAGTTGATGAATAAGATATGGACTACTAAATGTGTCCCTAAGCAATGGTGTAGCTCCGCGGTCGTGTCAATACTAAAAAAAGGGGACGTGGCCGTCATGGATAATTATAGGGGCATTTCCATTATGTGGGCTCTTATAAAACTACCAATGACGGTCGTAACCCAACGTCTTCAAGATGTATGCCAAACGAATAAATTAATCCGCCGGTGGCAAAAGGGATTTATGCCAGGGGAAGAGTGCCCCGCAAGTCGCGAGCATATTTGATATTGCAAGCCGCCGCCATGCGTTAGGGGTACCCACGTATGCGGGGTTTATAGATTTACGGAAAGCATACGATACTATCCCTCATGAACTTCTATTTTCTCAACTTTAGGCTAATGGGATTACGGGACATATGCTATCCTTCCTTAAGGCTCTATATAGGGATAGCACTTTCCAAGTAAAAACTGGAGAGGCCCCGGGCATATTATCCGACCCCATCCTAATAGAGCGCGGACTGCGACAAGCGTGCCCAGCATCCCCAATCCTCTTTAACATGTTTATTAATGATATATTTGACGGGATAGAAGGATTGGAGTGCGAGGTGCTGGGTTGCGTTGACATGCTTGACTCTAGGCAACCGTTAAGGGTGCCGGGCCAATTATTCGCCGACGACACCGTGGGCCTTGCGCCATCGCTCGATAACTTGCATGCCATATTCGCCCACTTTTCCCAATGGGCGGAGGACCACTATATGGGATTCGGTGTAAAAAAATGCGGGGTAATGGCGCTAGGCCGCCACTCCGATGTAGCCGCACTACGCGAACAAGCCGACCGTTGGCAGCTCGGGGGGGGACGGGTACCGGTTGTATTTGAGTATAGATATTTAAGCGCGTTGATAAATTCGGATTGAAGTATGCGAAATATCGTGGGCGATAGGGTAAACAAAAGTAGGCGCGCCGTTGAAGCGCTCGACTCGGTGTTAGGAGGGCGGGATAACCCCATTAATGTACGCACCTCGGTGCTTAAGACCTGCATATTGCCGGTTACTTACGGGTGTGAAGTATGGGGGATGGATTCGACTAGCGGCGTCGATAGATTACAAACTATATTAAATCAATGTTTGAGGCGCCTAGTTGGGGTGGGTGCAAAGGCCCCTGGGGTGGCCACAACGCCACTACTACGGGAGCTAGGAATAGCGCCCATAGAAGCAATGGTAGCAGCGGCTAGGACTAGGGCGTTCCTTAAAGCGCCCACCCTAAATACATGTATAAGCGATCTAGTGCGCTAACCTAGTCGTATGCGCCCAAATACTTGGACGTTTGGGACCGTGCGGTGGCTGGATCGTTTTGCTAGGGCAAACGCGGAATTAGCCCAAAACGTACGCGTCCCACCCGCTTGGAGGTCTTTGCAACCACGCGTGGCCTCTAACCTAGTTAAAGCAACGGTATGGGGTCGATTCGAGACATTATCGTCGGCATGTACTGATACGTGGTGTATTTATTCCCATGCCTCATATGTTGGGAACCCATTGCCACAATACGGCACGGGCATTCCCGCGGGGGCCGTTGCATGGTTACACATTATGATTCAATTTCGTACGCGTGTACTTCCCACAGCCCGTCGTCTTGCCCGCATTCATGCCATGCCTGCACGTTTTCTCCATCATCGTCCTTCATGCGGCGGGGATGTGTGTCGTTTTGCTACATCCCCCGAAGATGTAAATGCCTTACTTTTAGGCGGTGTCCCCCCTTCCCTTTATGGCGCCACCCATTTTATAGGAAATGGAAGGTTTTTTCCAGTTATGGCGCCAAGTCCTCCCTCATATTGCTTTCTTTGTAGTTCATGTGTCGCACTCCCGAAATGCTTTGCTCCGTGAGATGGGCCTTGGTCCTTCTCGCATTTCTCGAATGGGTCGACGCCCGGACGGGTAGGGCAGACCTTTCTTGGTCAGTGCCGGGAATGCATTCATGTTTGTTTGCATGTCACTAGAAGGTTTTATTTGATGAAACTCCTACACTGGCCTCGTGTGGGGTTAGCGCGGTACGGTACGGTTCTCGTTCAATGGTACGTAATGCACTCACACGAGCGTCGCCTACCCGGGAGCATGATCGATGATGAGTTGAGGTTTGTTTCGAACTTCTGCTCTCAGTCATGCTTGCAAAACTCCGCCAATAGAGGGTGCCGGTGCGGGTTCCCTGTCAGTCCCATATCCCGGGGGCGCAAAAAAAAAAAAAACCATCAACGTACGGGCATGCCTTCTCCTGCCACGGCGCTCTTCACCCGCGCCTTGGGCCGCAAGCGTCCCCGTGACCCCGTGCTTCCTCGAGTGGCGCATGAGGCGCCTTGTTTGCCTCCACGTGTTGCATTCTTGGCGTTGCCTAGGAGTTTCTTTAGTTTAATCTGCTAGGTTTATGCACAATTTAGCAGTGCTTCCTTTTGCCGTGCTTTGGATTCCGTGATCCTCTTGTCACTCTTGATGCCCTTTTGTTATCCGTCCCTTTTCCCTGTCCGTGCTCATGTTGTTTCTCTTGTAATCAACAGCCATCAACGTACGGGCACCAGTACCTAACGCAGGCTGCACTGACTTACTTACTGACTACTCCCAGAGAAAGCGATCAGTACCGGTACAGATACGTGTACTGATGACGATGTGTAAAGTGCAGCAGACTACTGTGCTCGAAAAATGGTACGGGTCGCGAGGCGATACTTTGACCAGCGCGGCGGTGGCGGGAGCTCAGTATAAACTATGAACGGTCAAAGCGAAGGGCGCTCATAACAACGATCAAGCCAAACGTCAGCGGCAACTGTCGATACAGCACCGCACAGGGCAGGACGCGACAAAAGTCCCGGAATTTTCGGTGTTGTTGGGTGAGATAAAGCACGTAGCAATGGCGCGCGGCCGGAGCAACGACGTGGCGGAGCACGGCGAGGCGGTGATGGGCCTTCTGTCGTCGCTAGCGGAGGCGGGCCGCACCGAAGGGGCGGAGTCGGAGGGGTCGCCGCTCAGCGAGGCGGCACTGCAGTCGGTGCGCGCGCTGGTTGCAGTACAACCGCCCGTGCGTCGCGTGGAGGGCGAGACGGAGGGAGAGGGCGCGGATACCGCGTGGCAGGCGCTCGCGGCGGCGGGTGTCGCCAGCAGTAACGTCTCTCGGTGCGTCACACTCTCCATGTCAAATACCACACTCTCCACGTCAAAATTATTGTGATACAGCATACTCCCAAACTACTGCGCTCCTCCTCAAAAAAACACGCCCATCTGATTCTGATCTCGGTATTGTTTGCTAGAGTCTGAGTGGAGACCCACAATGACGTAGCAGCGAACCATTTCGTCATTTGCTTTGTTTTGCTTTCTTTGCGGCTTGAACTGGTTTGGCAGCGGAAGGAGTGGTTGTGGTAGAAACGCTAGCGGCAGAATCAAAAATGGCTATAGAGCAGATGGTGGGAAATCCAAAAGGGGGAGGAGAAGAAAGTTTGCGTCATACATTTCAATTGCTGTATGTCTCATTTATTTTGGACAATTTTTATGCCTTTTGTCCCACAGTTGCCTCCAGTGGCTGCTCGACAACGGAAGCAAAGCTCAGCGTACTTTGGCAGCAGCCACTTACATGGCGCTCCTTTGCACCAACGGATGCCCGGTAAGAAGCACAACTCCTCAATTTTCCGCACTTACTTTTTATGCCAGTGCTCTAAAATTCAACACATACACACACACACACACACACACACACACACACACACACACACACACACACATACACACTCACCGAGAGACAGAGAGAGAGAGAGACAGAGAGAGAGAGAGAGTCTTGCACACATACACACACACACATACACACATACACACACACACACACACACACACACATCTACTTCTGATGTTTTGTATTCGTCTACTGCAGATCTTCAGCCTTTTCGACCCTTTTGTGTTCAATAAAGTTCTCAAGTTGGCGAAGGACGTCCTCTGTGCAACTGAGTCAAGAGGAAAAGGCAGCGCGCCTGCCGAGGAGGAGGAGGAGGAAGAAAATATGGAGGGTTTGGAAATGACAGGGGCAGGGGATAGCAGCAACGACGCCCAGACTAAAGCCAAACTAGAGGAGTGGTGCCTGGGGATGCTTCAAGACCTGACCGTCTTCCTCCGTGTCATGGTGCTCAGTGAACTACCTGACGCCAAACGCTCTATCGCGGAGGCACTGGTTGACGTCACAAAGGCGGCCACTGGCGCAGGAAAGGTAAGTGGGGCGCTTATAACGACCAATTTCAAGATCACTGTCATGAGTATCCACCTGATTGAATGGATTTGTTGCTGTGTTGTGCGCGCGTCCCAGGTACGCATAATGGGGGCAGCCTATGCCTCTCTCGCGGAGCTCCTGCAGGCTCATCACGGTAGCATCCAGGAGAGCGCGGTGATTGTAATGCGCCTGCTGGCGCCAAGCCTTTGGACCCTGTAAGTGAACCCAATACACAGAAACACACACGCACACACACACACACACACACACACACACACATGCCCAGGTTTTGTTGATGATTAGGATAACTATCTCGCTACTTCTTAACTCACACACGCACACACTCACGCGCATGGACCCATGGAAACGAATAAGTGCATTGTACGCCAAATCCACTTCGTTTAAAAGGCGTTCAGCTTTGCTTTCCGCTCGCTAATTCCGTTGTTCCCCGTCTGCCGCGTGTTTTAGAGACAGTCAAGTGCGCAAGATGACGCTCGCCTTTTTCAAGTCCAGCGTGTTGGCATCGGCGGACAGTGTGTATGCCGCAGCTGCCGCCGCCAGATTTGCAATGCTTCAGGTGCCGGACAAGGCAGATATCCGCGTCGTTGCCGTGTCATCTGCATCGGACTTGGTAACATAGCCCTTCCCCCCCCCCCCCCCCCCCCCTACACACACACACACACACACACACACACACACACACACACACACACACACACAAACACCTCTCCCCGTTCGAAACGCGCGAGTATATTGTCAACAATTGAATGAAACATAAGTCGCGAATATTGGAAAATCGCGATCTTCTGCTTTTTCACTCTCTCCCTGTCGCTGACGCCCATTGCCCCACTGGCCACAGGCGTCGCATCTCCCCATCGAGGAGCGCCAGCTGCTGGGCTGGTTTGTTGCCAGACTAGCCACAAGCGCCAAGGTTCACCCCCCACCACACACACACAAACACACGACCAAAAAGTAACAATCTAATTCAAACACCGTTTTAAATCTTTTTGGAAGTGACGGCACACAAACCACTTCCGGAATAGGTAAGAGAGCCTATTCGTACTGGGCAAGTTCTGATTAATGCTGTGTTGTTCGGATTCTAGACGGGGCAGAGGCAGACGGCGGTGCTCACTGCTGCAGAGCTACTATCGGGGGAGAGGGTGTTCGGCGGGCTGATGGACGACGGCGGCGCTGCGGCCATGACGGCCCCTGTCGCGGGCGAACATGAGGCGGATACGGCGCCGTTGGGCCTCGTGTGTCTTGCGGTCTTGGCTGCGCGTTGCTCAGACAAGCATGCCACCGTGCGAGCCAAGGCGCTGCAGGGGCTGTGTCATGCAGTGGACACCTTCCGCGCGCGCGGGCAGTTGAACCAGTTCATGGGGCTATTGGCTATCAGCACGGAGTTTCCGTTGAAAGAATGCCTTGCCTCTCAGATGGACACCCCCTCGTCTGCGGAGAGAGAGGCAGGGGCTGACGCAGGGACGCCTATGCCACAACGCACTCCTGCCACAGGCGTCACTCCAGGACGACCCGACCCCAACCCACCCACCCCCATGTCAGCGTCCCTGTTCTCCCCGGCAGTACCGGCCTCCGCGAGGCGCGCTGCTACTGCTACTGCCCCCGTGGCTGCGCCCAAGGTGGCGCTTCCGCAGTGGACGGGTGTGCCTGGGTCCGCAGTTGATGAGGGGACGCAGCTGCGGGGGCTGATGGAGCGGGTGAGGCGACGTGTGAGCGATGAAAAGGCGCCAGTGCGGAAACAGGCGGTGCTGCTACTCGAAGTACACATACCCCTTTTCACCCCTCCCCCCCCCCCCCCCCCCCCCCCCCCACCCTGATCTTTCCGTTGCTTTCTGCGCCGTTATGCACAAATGTAGCACGCCTGCACATCCAGGACCTGCTTCACTAAGAGTGGGCATGTTGTTACTCATGATGTTGGCTATTTTTTTCTTTACCTGAGCACCACACCCTCTCTTTCTCTCGCCTGTATGTCTTCCTCTGTGACGTCACCAACGAACACACTTTAACCCTGCAGATGTGTTCACTTGTGTCCTTCTCCCTTTACTGTCTCACTGTCCAATATAAGACCAAATATAAAAAGCAGCGCTTCAAATATTCGGACAGAGAAAGTTGTCTCGTTTGATAAGTTTCAACTTCAGCCGTGCACACTTCCCATTTTGTGTGAAAGCATTACGTGTGTGTGAGGTATAGATGATGTTCATTGGGATTCTATGGCGGTGCTCCACAGGCTCTGCTCCTTGCGCGGGCTGAGGGCGGTCATTTGCCAGAGGAGGAGGACATCGCTGCGGTGGAGGCAGCGACGTCAGACGCGCTAGTCAGCGTTCGCCGGTCGGGCCTCAACGTCGCGTCCCACCTGCTCAAGCAGTTCCCGGCGGCAGTGCAGGTGGCGAGCATGTGGGTGCGGACTGCACTGCCACTCGTTCGCGACGCGGATCAGAGCCTACAGGTACAAGTCACCCCCATTACTTCCTCTCTCTCTCTCTCTCTCTCTCTCTCTCTCTCTCTCTCTCTCTCTCTCTCTCTCTCTCTCTCTCTCTCTCTCTCTCTCTCTCACACACACACACACACACACACACACACACACACACACACACGCACGCACGCTGGGCTTCATCATTAGCCGATGACTGACATGTGATTTGTTTGGACTCTCTCTCTCACACACACGCACGCACGCACACACGCACGCTGGGCGCCATTATTAGCCGATGACTGACGTGTGATTTGTTTGGACTCTCTCTCTCACACACACACACACACGCGCGCGCGCGCACGCTGGGCTTCATTATTAGCCGATGACTGACATGTGATTTGTTTGGACTCTCTCTCCCTCTCTCTCTCTCTCTCTCTCTCTCTTGGTCGCTGTGCATCTCGCTAAATTGTATTGCTCACGCAGGTTTCCCGCTCATGCTGATATAAGTAACAAATTGTTGACTCTTTTCAGTTTTGCGCCAATTGTGACGTGGTTTTCAGTTTTTTTGGCTGTTCTGGCTTTGTCATCAGTGGAGCAGAATGTCAGACTATATCGTGGCAATGGATGTTGATACTATATTTGTTCACTTAGAAGAGGGTATATTGCGCTTCGTTCTGTCCCGTCTGTGTGTGAGTTCTGTCTGCCGGGTGTATCAATGCCAGTATTGACTTTCATCGCTTGCGTTGTTTGTCTTCTTTTCATTTCGTTTGCATGGGAACGGAAACAGCTTTTTTCCTGTGGCAATCAGTTTCTATTTCTGTCAGCTGTGGTCGCCGTGCCGCGCACTGATCCGGTGCCGCTGCCGTGTGTCCTCGCAGGAAATTCTGCTGGACGAATTTCAAGCGTTGGTGCTCCAGCGCTGCGTAACAGCGTCGGTGAGGGACCGCGCGGGGTTGATGATGCCCGTGGCGGAGGAGGCAGCGTGCGCGGTGGCCCCCATTCTGGCTGCGCTGGCGGTGGGAGGGGCGATGGTGACCACCTCGCTGGGCCGCGCGTGCATGGCAGCGGCCAAGAGGAGGCAGCTGAAGGGGAAGGCGGTGTGCGCGGGGGTTCAGGCGATCCTGGAAGCGGGGGCAGAGGGGATGGAGGCGCTGGGAGCGTGGCGGCTGCTGATGGAGGTGTCTGCTCAGGAGGCGACAGGGCCGTCTTGGGAGTTTCTGCATGGACGATGGACGGCGCTGAGCACGGCGGAGGAGGGGGCGGCTGGAGAGGGGGGGCAGCTGGCGGGTGAAGTGCAGTCTGCGCTTCTGAAAGTCATTGCCAACGCCGCCGTGGCGTTCCCACAAGAAGAGGCGTCCAAGCTCGCAGACAGTCTGCTCAGAGTAACTCCCCTTTCACATGCACACACACACACACACACACACACACACACACACACACACACACACACACATGCGCGCGCGATATGAATATACAACCAACCAAGACACATAAAAAGTTGGATAAATGAAAACTGTAGTATGATACTACTCATAGCTTTTTTGATCTATTCCTATCACGCTGCAGGCGCTCAAGACCTTTCGCCTCCCACCAGCCGCTGCGTCTGCGCACGTGGAGGCAATGTCGAAGCTCGTTCAGGTGCGCTGTGTCTGTAATATTGGGAGGCTGCATATGTTGTTGTTTTGCAGAGGAGGGTGGTGGGGGTTATAGGAAGGGAGGGGATAACTTAATGAGGAGTTGAGCGGTGGTGCATGTGTGGTAGACCGCGAGTGGCGGTGCTGCCTGGACCTCGCAGCTGCTGAAGGCGGCGGAGGCGGAGCTGTCTGCATACACGGCACCCGGAGGTGCGGGCAGCCTGCGGTCGAGGCAGGCGCAGGGTGGAGAGGGCGACGCGGGGATGCAGGCAGAGGACTTCAGGTGAGGAATACACCCACGTTGCTGTACCCCTCTGCGTCCCTCATTCCCCTCTGCGTCCCTCATTCCGAATGAGAGGTACTGTACGGCTCCTTCCCCGCCTCTCACCCACAACCCATCTCTGACTGCAGGGCCGTCACTGCGCTGTTCACGACTGGCGAGCTCTCGCTTCTGCCGGGCATCCGCGTCCCAGACCGCCTCATTGTGGCCACCCAGGTATTCTTCCTTTGAACCAATCCCCCATTCGAAATATCCACACACACACACACACACACACATACACACACACACACACACACACACGCGTGCGCGTTTCTTCCTTCCAGTGATATTTTGGTCTTTTCAGACGTTCAGGTCCTATCCTCGCAACTTGACTGACGACTTGTTTATATATGTGTATGTGGACAGGCATTGACTGCTCCGCACATTGTTGCTGAGGCGGCCGCGGCCGCAGCGGTTATTGGCGCCGATAGTAGCTGCGCGGGTGGGGTGGTGGAGGTGCCGGCGGCAGTGCAGGCGCACACTTGGACTGCGCTGGGCAAGATGTGCCTCGCGGACAAAGGGCTCGCCAAAAAATGCCTCCCGCTGTTCGTGCAGGTGGGCGATCAGCAGCTTGTCATTGTGGCTGGCTTTTCTGGGGTCGGTGTGTCGAAGGGCGTTTGAGGAAAAAAATGTGTTTTCCCTCTTTGCAGGAGCTGGGCCGCTCTAAGCTGCCCGCAGTGCGCAACAACATCGTCATCGCATTGGCCGACATGTGCGTACACTTTACGGCTCTTGTGGACGCGCACATCCCTCGCCTTGCGGCCTGCATTCGCGACCCCTGTGAGCTGGTTCGCCGCCAGGTGCCGTCTACCTACCTCACCTTGTATGTCCGTCTGGACTCATCGCAAATTCCTCAAGCTCTCGATGTAATGTATGCATGTATTGACTGAACTTCTTCCTTCCCCCCCCCCCCCCCCCCCCCCCCCCCCGGCCGGACGCAGACTCTGGCGTTGCTGGTTCATCTGCTGCAGAAGGACTTTGTCAAGTGGCGCGGCGTCCTGTTCCACCGCTTTCTGCTTTCCCTCGTCGACCCCTCTCCGCAAGTGGTCCATTTGGCTGAGTATCTCCTCGGCAGCGTGCTTGGTCCCAGGGTACGTTCCCAAACCCGAGAACCATTTTTTGTCACGTCCAGTCTTCGGTCATTTGAGCAGTGTCCCGGGTGCTATGACGCAGGCGTCGCTGCTGTCGTACAATCACTTCGTGGAGGCTGTGTTCGTGCTGAACAACTGCAAGGCGGGCATCCACGCGGGCGCCATTGCCGCCGTTGCCGCCGGCCCAACCGAACTGCACAGCGACCGTCTATTTTGTCTGGAAGGAAGGTCGTCTGAGATGCGCGAAAAGCGCGCTACTATTTATAAGGTAAGAGCCGCTATCGTACATGTCCGCTACCGTGACAACTCGCGACCCCATTTGTCGGATGTCGTCGGAATGTGGGCCAGGGCGTCTTGTGGGGCCGATCGAATGATCGACACCATATGTCGATTCGATCATTTCATCGAAAATTCGATTGAAATTTGTATATTTGGATTTTTGGCGTTGAAATAATTCGCTATTGACCGGGGTTTTACATCAATAGTTTTATATAAACGATCATACTACGTTTTGTTACCTGGGCCGGGGGCGTCTTGTGGGCCCGATCCGGTCGACACCATTTGTCGATTCGATTATTTCATCGAAAAATCTTGAAATCTGTTAAATTGGATCTTGTGCTTTATTCGCTATATTGACCGCGATTTCATATTGATAGTTTCATGAGAACTATCATGCTACATTTTGTTTGGACTTTTATCCATAAAAAAGCAGTCCCTATATGCCGAAACCCAATCATTTTATTACATTTTATTATATTACACGGAATAATGCGAGTTTCTGGTGCAGCAATGTTACGGGTATCCGTGTTTCTGGGCTCGCGGTGTTGCTACCCGTACATTATGTTGAAAAATCACCATCGGTGTTTTGATGTATTAACGTACTGTAGTCTGTGCTGTACGTTAGTTATATTTGCTGAGAAAACTCCAAAATATCCAGAAAATAGGGTTGGGCTTGGCATTACTTTTTTCGGCCCATCACGGGAATGTACGGGTACATATCGCTTCCTTCCCGGAAGGACAGTTGTTCTCCCGTACGGCGCACGCACACCCAGATACCAGACTCGACCTGCACAACCTGCATGCCCGCCGCGGCCTACACCCTCACCCTGACTTCCCTGAAAAGCACACAACCTCCTTGCGCCATCCCCGCACTCCTGGTCTTCACCTATTTCTGGCCTGGCTACCGAGACTTCGCGTTCCGTATCTTTGGTTTGGTACACCTGGCCTCCAGTCGACAGGTAATCTTCGCTCCGGGGCCTGTATCGTCCGTGACAAGGCAGCGAACGGCATTTGCCAACACCGCCGTACCGCGGGCCGTGCAGTAAGGGCCGGGGCGCAACAATGAAGTCGGAGGAGTGCGTGAAGGTGGTAGTGCGCTGTCGGCCGCTGAGTGAAAAGGAGGTGAACGATGGGCGTCAACGTATCGTGGATATGGACGGTGCGCGCGGTGAGGTCCGCGTGAGCAACCCCAAAGCCGGTCCGGGCGAGCCGCCCAAGAGCTTCACCTTCGATCAGGTATACGACTGGAACAGCCGGCAACAGGATCTGTACCGAAAGACCGCAGCACCGATAGTAGACAGCGTGCTGGAAGGCTACAACGGCACAATCTTCGCGTACGGTCAGACTGGTACGGGGAAGAGTTTCACTATGGAGGGGAAGGACGAGCCGGAGGACCTCCGTGGAATCATCCCGAACTCGTTCAACCACGTCTTCGGCGCCATCAGCCGCGATAGCGGGCAGCAGGAGTTTCTAGTGCGCGCCTCCTACCTGGAGATCTACAACGAGGAGATTCGGGACCTGCTGGCGAAGGACCCGCACAAAAAGATGGAGCTGAAGGAGAGTGTCGACCGCGGCGTGTACGTGCGCGACCTTATGCAGTTTGTCGTCAAGAACGTCTCGGAGATCAACAGCGTGCTGCAGGTGAACACACACCCTCTCCTTGAATTCTCACATCCACCGCTCTTCCCACGCTGCACTGACCTCCCTGCCTACCTGCGTGTGTGTTTGGGTGGTTGGTTGATTGGTTGTTAATTGTTTGCGTTTCATTGTGAGGGCTCATTTGGATACCTTTGTCTCTGTGTGAACATGGTTTGTAGCACATGAATCTGCGATTCGCTCCAGACAATTGGTGCTGCTATGGGGCGAGGGGCCTGTGTGAAAGTGTAGGGCATGATTATTGTGGTGTTGTGTTTATTGCATTGAGGGTTGCGTGTGTTGTGGCTGGGGTGATTGTGCAGGTGGGCAAGAAGAACCGTTCCACCGGCGCCACCCTCATGAACCAGGACTCCTCCCGCTCCCACTCGATTTTTACCATCACCGTGGAAGCGACCGCGCAGCTGGAGGCAGCAGCGGAGGCGGCGAAGAAGGGCGACGACAGCAACCACATCCGTGTGGGGAAGCTCAACCTTGTGGATTTGGCGGGTAGTGAGCGGCAGAGCAAGACGGGCGCGACGGGGGACCGACTGAAGGAGGCCACCAAGATCAACCTGTCCCTCTCTGCCCTGGGCAACGTCATCAGCAGCCTCGTGGACGGCAAGAGCGGCCACATCCCGTACCGTGACTCCAAACTCACCCGCCTCCTGCAGGACTCGCTGGGCGGTAACACCAAGACCGTCATGGTCGCTAACCTCGGCCCCGCAGACTACAATTTTGACGAAACCCTGTCAACGCTGCGATATGCTAACCGCGCCAAAAACATCAAGGTCCGGTTCTTCTCCCTTCCCTTTTTCAATGTTTGCAACCTCAGGCTCCCTTCATATCTACCATTGCGACCTCTACTTTGTGCACTCATTCCATTCTTTCCTGACGTTCTGCAACGCTCCGCTCGCCCCACAGAACAAGCCCCGCATCAACGAGGATCCGAAGGACGCGATGCTGCGCGAGTTTCAGGAGGAGATTGCACGGCTACGGTCGGCGCTGGAGGGGAAGGGCCCGGGGGGAAAGGTGGTGGAGAAGGTTGTGGAGAAGGTAGTAGAGAAGGATGTTAGCGCGGCTAAGGTGGCGGAGGTGAAGCGCGCGATGCGGGAGGAGCTGGAGGAGAAGCTGAGGAGGGACATGACGGAGGAGGCGCGCGCACGGGCTATGGCGGAGGCGGAAGCAAATGCTGCGGAGAAACTAAAGGTACGCCTCCCTCAACGCTCCTAGCAACAACCCCATCTGATAATCATTTTCCGTGGCGATAGGCAGGACAACATTACTCAGCATCAAGTACGATTTCTGTTTATGTCTGGAAATCATTGGGCAGCACTGCTGTGTTTGCGTCGCGGGTTGCTTTTTATGCTGGCCGGTTTAAAGCCCAAGCTCAGCATCCAAAGCTACCACAACTTGATATATTGTTCAGAGAAATGAAAACAGACAATCAAAATACAGCTTTGTAAATGGAATTGTCGTTTTCCTATTGACGACAGCCGAGAGTGTTTCTCTGTCTAGAGGTTATAATTGTCGGAGGGGCGCTCTTTTATGAATGTGACTGGGAGTTTGAATGGGTGCGGCTTCGTTTTGGACTGGTTGGCTGAGGCTTCCCTGTCACCGGCTGCAGGCGATTACGCAAGAAGAGGGCAGCACCGCGGAGGAGCGCGCACAGGCGGAGAAAGCGCTGGCAGCACGGCACGCGGAGATTGGGGAGATGACGGCTGTGATGGAGAAGGAGATGGCGGAGCAGGACGAGCTGCAGAAGAAAATCAAGGCAATGGAAAGCAAGGTGCGGTCGTGTGATGGGCTCGTACTTGATCCTTGAATATTGTTCTTCAGAGTCCGTTCTTGATAGAATCTGAACATCCGCACACGCGCGCGCGCACACACATACACACGTCCTCCCGCTCTCTGTCTCCCCCTCATCCACACAGCCATACGCACACATGCACACATCCTGTGTCGAGCGCGCGCACACACACACACACACACACACAGCCACACGCGCGCGCGCACGAATTTGATGATATCCGTACAGCAACTCTCAAGTGGCGCTAGGGCGTTTTTTGGGTGCTAGGCCACCACTTTCATTCACTGGGGTCATTGAACTCAATGCTCAGGATTGCACGCGCACGCGGTTGCGTAGCCCCCTCATTGTACTGAGCTGCTTGCAGCATCTTTTTCACGGGCTTCCGCATTAGGGCTTGTGTATCAACGAGTGTCGCGCCCATATAACAACACGCACCGAAACAGACATCCATGTCCAGGCGCACTGTGACCAGTCAGCAAATGAAATTATACGATACGCGCATCTGCTGGGGCTGTAGGTTGACGATTTGGGATTGAGTAGATATCTTGTCATTATTTCTGAGGAGGGGTTTGCTCGGATATGTGTGTGTGCAGGTGCTGTTGGGTGGAGAGAATCTGCTGGAGAAGCAGGAGGCGTTGGAAGCGGAGGCGATGGAGGCAGAGGAGCGGTTGGCGGCGCAGCGCGCGGAGGAGGCGGCCGCTTCGGAGCGCATCGCTGCGTTGGAGGAGGAGCGGATGGACTTTGACACAAAATATGGGAGTGTGGAGGAGGAGATTGCGGAGAAGAGCAAGCGGCTGAAGAAACTGTACGCGAGCTATCAGCAGAAGAAGGCGGAGGTGGACGAGGTGCAGAACGAGTTTCAGGCGGACAAGGAGGACATGCTGGAGCAGATCCGCGTCCTGACGCAGCAGATCAAGCTGAAGGACCTTGTCATCGCCAGCTTCATCCCGCCAGAGTACCAGGTGCCCCCTCACCCTTATCCCAACCCACGCGTTACCGATGTGCGTTTGCTGCTGACTTCATGAGTTTTCGGCTTTCCGAAGTGTTTGGTTGGCAGTCCAAGCAAAAGTTGCAAAACACGAGTGAAGTGTATTTGTTGTGGTTATTCACCTGTCAACCCCATAACTTTATGACATTAATCTGCGATATATGTTTTTGGGAAAATTAGCTGACACACAATTTTTCCGAGGTTGTATATCTGAAACTTTGGAAGTATTTGTTTTCCATTTGCACATCTTTAGACAGCCAAGCATGGAACTCGAATGATTCGCGTTGGGTAATGTATTCGGCTCGACTTGTCGTCCTGAGCGGTTCCTGTTTCGAGGGGTATGCATGACGTTGGCAAAGTTTGCCATTTGAATTTCCCATATAAGCTCACCTGTGATTCGATGAAACATTTTCTTGTTTAGACAAGTATGTGAGATGCAAGTGTTACTCCTCGCCACAACCGCGTGTTGTGCGAAACCTAGCTGTTGATTGTGCAACTGAGCTGAATTTTGACCCGCCCGTCGGTTGCTCCAGGCTCGCATCATGCAGTACTGCCAGTGGAGCGACTATGAGGAGGCGTGGGGCATCTCCGCTATCGAATACAGCGGAAACTTCGCTCGCGCGCGGAAAGAGAAAGAAATCGCGCAGCAGAAAGATCGCGAGACGGAGGAGGACGGGGGCGGCGGCGACGGGGGGTCGTCGGGTGGCGACGGGCTCATGCACGGCGAGAGTGCGGCACTGTCGAACGTCTACTTTTCCTACAAGGCGCTCGACCAAGAACTGGTCAGTGAGGACGGGGTGCCCTTGGGTCGGACGGTCGGCGGCGGACGGCCGCCGACAGCGAAAAGCCGACCCAAGACGGGCGCCCGTCCCGGCTCGGCGCGCCCCAAAAAAGACGGCGACATCGGATCGCTGCGCGATTCGGTGGCCAACCTCGGCGACGACCTGAAAAAGGCCAAACAAAAGGCCGCCTACCCTGAGGCGCGCGGGCTGGTCAAGAAGCGGTAGCGCGTGCGCACACAAACGCCTGGCTTCCGGAAATGTTGACCATGCCCTGGTCTGATTCAGCACTATTACAGAGCATCTCTTGGGCTCCTTTTGGACATCTGGACAATGAATTGGCATCGTTGGCACTTGGAATTGCACTGTGAGGGGAAGGCACTTGATACCTTTCCTGCCCATCCACCCACGCACTATTCGATCGTTCATCTTTTTCATTCAAATAAATATCATCCTCTCATTTCCATTTCCCTCCTGAACCAATGTAAATCAGCGGCGCAGCTTCAACAGAAAGGCATCCCACCGCCTCGTCTGTTGATCTCGTCGTAGACACTCTGTGATTCGACGCTGGGCAGTCCACGGACCTGCCTGCCCTGCGCACTTTCTATCTGTCTCCACGACACTGTCAGGCATATTGCCTTCGAGGTCTCCTTACCTTTGATCGCCACTTGCTGGCCGGCCCCCGTTGCGGTGACACAAGCGCCGGGTTGTCGTTCTCACAACAACGCTCGGAACACCGATCCCAGAAAACTATGTCGTGATATATTTTGATGGGTGGGAATGACAATTAATTGATATTTAGCCGTGAGCACTTTGAGACTGCTCCACTTCGGTGCACATCTGGTTGATTATGGAAAAGCATCAATAAGCGCGGTGTTGATGGATTATATTATTAGGGTGTCCTTCTACTTTGGGAGTCGCTCGGTGCGGCCCTCTGGGACCACTGGTACAGTTCCATGGCCGGACGATTCGTCTGCTGTCCCCAATGTTTATCCCACTGTCTTACTTCGCTGGTCAGCAACGGTCTCCGACCTGATAGTGGTGCTGAACCAGAGCTGTGCTATTTGTTGTTTTAGGCGGCGGTGTTGTCATGGCAAAGGGGATACGGGTGCTTCCTTTCAGAATAAATTTCCTTCCGGTTAATATATGTCTCAAGTACTGCCAGTCGCCTCACAATCGAAGTCCATGCTAAACCCTAAACAATGTATCTCAAGGTATCCCTAATCCTGGTTGTAATGCGTCTTTGCATTGATCAGGACCTGAACATATGTTATTGGAGTACATTTCGAGCAGATTAAGTCAGAATTGTCTTTAGTAAAAGGGTGAAAAAATAAAGGGAAAGGGGGGGGGTGAGGCAATCAGCGACACCCTACAATCTCCTAGTCAGTCGAATTGACGTTTTGGCCGCCCAGTGGTTCAGCTGTTGGGCTTAATTACAGTTATTGCACAAGACCAGCGTAGATTTGACGCGCATTGGATTGTGTTGCTGTTCCTTGTCAGATTTGCGAACCCTAGCGTGGGCAGCATATTGTAAGATTGTAAACAGCATGTCTGAAATAGTGTGTCGGTGAGTATGGGCCAAATAGAATTTCACGGCGACCCATTTAATGCACAATGTCTTTTCCTGACCCTTCGGCTTGCATAGCACCGGAGTGAGGGTGGTTAGTGTGTTGTCCTCTTGGTCACTACTCATTTCAACTCAATCATCTCCTCAACAACTTCAATGGCACCAGACTCCACGTAAACCCGTATAACCGTCGCAGGCTTGTCGTTCAGAGGTGTCACGATGTTCTGCATGTTGATTATAGTCATAAGCAGGAGGGTTGGCCTCTCGACATCTCAGTTCGTGGGCACGCTCGTGTTTTCAAAGGGTTAACTGTTGTTATGGGTGTGCTTGTTTTGGACTGTGCAATGACGACACCCCCGGCTGGCCGCCTCCCCCAGGTCCTGCTGTCCCACATGCAGCCGGAGCACAAGTTCGCCACCGCGACCAAGCTGTGCCACGAGGTGCTGCAGGCGGTGAGCGAGGGCAGCATCGGGCTGGCGGAGGGCGAGGCGGTGCTGAGCGATGCGCTCGCGGTGCTCACGTTCAAGGAGATCAAGGCGAGCGGCGTCCTACTATCCCCAATCGCCACCCGTATAGGCCACCATCACACAAGCATTCATTAAAACTTGTTTGCCAAATAAGAAAAAATCGTTTCTGTTTTGGGTATTAATCGGTTTGTACTGTTTTTTTTTTCAACAGTTTTGCTTTGGCATGATATTTAGCGTCCTGTCCTGCAGGTGAGCGCGCCTCGTATGACGGAGGACGACGGTGGCGCAGCAGAGGAGGCCGCTGCTGCGGGGGGTGGCGGTGGTGGTGGTGCGGGCGGAGAGGCGGTGGGCGCGCTGAAGCGTGGGTTGGTGAGTGGGATGATGAAGAAGCACCTGGTGGAGGCGGTGGTGCCGGTGCTGGTGGAGCTCAAGCGGCAGCTGGAGGCGGCGCATCACCCGCTGCTGGCCGCACTGCGCCAGACTTTCTGTGCCCTGCTCAAGGTATGCTTGCTGTCGGAGTGTGTGTGTGTGAGAGAGAGAGAGAGAGAGAGAGAGAGAGAGAGAGAGAGAGAGAGAGAGTTTCTGTGTTTATTGTCTTTTAAATGTATAACTAACTATTCTTACACTATTCTTACAAACTTGTAAACAAATGTGCTTTCGACGTCTCGAAATACTTATATATTTGAAATACTTACAAAACACATGCAAACGGACAAAACGGCGAATGAATTGGACAAATAACAATAACTTTGAAAAACACATTACGCTTTTCAGGAGGGCAGTGCTGGTGCTGTGGCATGCCTTCCTGTTCCTCGGGCTTAGGTTTTTTCTTCCTTTCTTTCTTTTTCTTGCTTGGTGGCCTCCACTGCTTTTTCTTGTAAAACAATCTTTAAAAACACATTAAACCAACAACGGAAATAAAACCAAATCATTTTTGAGCTATTTCTTTTGTCATTGTGCTTTGGGGCAATCAGTGTGTGTGTTTATGTGCGTGTGTGTGCGTGTCGTAGCCCGCTCCTATTCTGTTACAACGATGGTCTACTTTAGGGGCTTTCCGCGAAACATGTTCAGACGTGACCGTAGGTTTTGCTCTGCTCGTTTACGTATAGGACTACAAGGGTGAGGTGGAGGACATACTGGTGGGCGACCGCCAGCTGGCGAAGGAGATCCTGTACGATATGAAGGAGAGCGAGGCGGCGGCAAAGGCTGCTGCCTCGTCCGTGGCTGCGGCGGTCGCCACAGCTGCCACTCCCGCCCCGGGCAGCGCTGTGCTTCGAACTCCAGGTACGGGTCAGCCAACGACAGGCGCCGCGGCGACAACGCTACCGAGCGGCGCTACCGCTGCCACACCGCTCGCCGCGACAGTCCTGCGGTCGTCCGCCCCGAGGACTGGTGTCGCTGCCGTTTCGGCACTTCGACTCGGCACGGCCGGAAAACAGCGCACCCCCTTTGCGCCACCCTCGGCCGGCGGAGGAACTGCCACCACACCCGCTGCGGCAGTCGCTGCCTCAACAGAACCGTTTGACTCCCAGGTGCGAATTCACTGCAACCATTATGTCGACAACACCTACCTTCACGGACTATCTCGGCCATCATGATTATGCTTTCATCCATATAATTTATTTTCGGCTCGAGTAGATTTTATTATATTTATTTATTTTCGGCTCGAGGTATGCTTTCATTGGGGATATCTACTTATGGACCTGCGGCGTAGATGCTTGTGTGAGTTTACTAAAGCGAGTTTATTGACATTGCACGAGTGCCAGTGCGAGAGAGGATGAAACAGAGCCACCGTAAAGTTAGAGTGCTTGGAGCCAAAAGTTCTAGTGCTCCGTTTTCGCGGGTACCTTTTTTCAAATTAAAAAAGACATGTAGTATATGTGACTATTTCTTTGCTTTCTTAGTTTTCGAGGCTTCGAGCGGCTCCATTTCAATATTTGTTGTTCTCCCAGTTGCCTCCTCATCCCCCGTGCTCCTCATGGGACCACTACCCATCAAAAGTAGCGACATATACCTCACTCGACTCTGTCATATATATTTATGTTTGGGGCGCGGTGCTGCGAGTCGTCGATAAAACTATGCGTCCGGTATGTCGACTCCGTGCCCAAACCAGACCCGCCGAAAGCGCGAACTGAAGTTCGAACGCTCTCTTTCGTCTACGCATCTTCGACCTAAGCAAACTACTTAGCGATGCTGCTACGTTATGCAACTTGTAAACTCGTTCCGGCATATCTACATAAAGTATTGCGCGTTTTATAAGTTTATGACTATGATTTGGTGCACATCCACGCGTAGGCACCTTTGTCTGTGCCTCGGCTGCGGCGTTCCGCTGGGGCTGCTCCCCCAGCAAACGAAGACACCGGTGAGGCAGCGCCGCCGGTGGTTGCTCTGCCTGGTCTCGACGAGGCGGGTAAAGGGGGGCGAGAGCAATGGAACGTGCCGCCAGAGGTGGCGGACGGCACGCCCGCGCGGAGGGGCACCAGAGCTGCGCTTGCCGACAGCAACTCCGCCGATGTTGCGGGGTCAGGGGGGTCCCGGCGTTCCGCTCGTACTACCCGCGCCGGCAAGGAGAACCCTTCCAAAACCGTCGCCGCAACTGCCGGCGGTGCCGTCAAGACAGAGACCACCCGCGCTGCACGGGCCGGCACCCGCAAACGTCGCGCTTGATCACGACCGGCCAAACTTGACACCTCTCCCACCCACCATCCCCCATTCTTTTCCTACCTACCTTTCAAGCAGTCCCTCTCTCTAGTGGATCACTTCGTTTCTGTTGAAGTAGCGCTGCCGCAGCGATGACGCGAGGCGTTCATATTATTAGCGGGCGAGGGTACCTACTCCGGTACTTTTGTAAGCAAATTAGTCCAATCAAAGGAAAGCGTATTGATGCAAGTCAGTACCTCATACTGGCGTGGATTTTTTAATCATCTTCGTGAATGCCTTGCCAGCCTGGTGTTGCAGCTGCTGTTGCCTGCCTCCCTGCTCCGCGGGATCAGGCTTCCCCCCCCCCCCCCCCTTTCTCCTTTGCTGGCGGGAAAAGGGAAATGGAGAGACGTTGCGTTGCGTGTGCGAGAAGGGACGTCACGGTCCTATTATTAAAATGACTAAATGAAGCTGTTGGTTTTCGCGATTTCACAGTCCACTGCTGTTCTATAACTGGTTGAGTTTGCTGTCAAATAGGTGGCGGAATTTAATAAATGAATGAATACATTTCTTTGAAGCAATCGCGAGGTTTCTTGTGGCCGCCCTCCATTCGCCGCCGCAAGCGTTGTCGCTGCAGATGCCTCCCCGGCACCGCCCCAAGTTGCCACTTGCCGCACTCGATGACAAAAGGCGTCAGTATGATTTATTGTTCAGGTTGCGGAAGGTGAGGGTGGCGGGCTGGTCCGAAGCACTTGGCCGCCCGTCCCGCATCATCTCTGCGAAGAGGAGCAACAGAGAAAAATAGTCGGTCAGCAATGCCATAACTTTCCAACTTGCTTCATAGGCTCGTAACTAAACATAATGTAGGGCCCTAAAAAGCAATTAGCACAGCAAAGTGGGCTACCTTGGGAGAGAAAAGACTCGAGTAGAGGTGAAAGATATAGTTTTTTAGGGTTTGTCTCAGTTTTTCCTGGCTTACCTGGTTTTTCCTTCAGTTTTTCCGTCCCCAGCCGCGTTACCGCCTGCCACTGCTCCTCCTCAAAGCATTCCTTCCGCAGCGCCAGAGAGCGAGTATCGTCCGTGACAAAGTCGGCGATGATGGGGTAAACGCCAGTGTAGCGCAGCCGACTCGACCCGCCGCCGCCCTCCGCCGTCCCCTCATACAACGGATTGCCGTACTCGAGACACTCCAGAACGCTGTGCTCACCAACATCCTCCCCACCGAAATCATGCGACAACGCGCTCCGTCCGAAACCCAAACTCGACACCCTCGAAGCCTGGTCCAAAGCCATACCAACAGCGATGTGTTAGCAAATGTGAGTGTATGTGTGGAGAGTGTGTGTGTGTGTCTGCGCAACCGCGAGATAGAGAGCGATATAAATGTTGCGTGCGTCAATAGAGAAATTGCGCATGTGAAAGAGAGCCAAGTGAGCGTGCAAGAAGAAGAGTAAGTGCGTGAAAGATAACAAGTGCGAAAATTTTTGTGTAAGATACTGCATGTCCCTGAGGGAAATACATAAAATAAAATGCTGATGGTCGCACGTTCGTCTGGACATGTGTTGTGTATACCTGCCAGAGTCTGTGTGTACGTGTCCGTCTGTTTCACAAAGGTATAGACATGCAATGTGTGTGTGTGGAAGAGGGAGATAGGATATGTGTGCAAGCGTGATAGATATAGAGCACGAAGATACAGCTATACATGTGTGTGTAAGGTTGCGTGCTAGTGTGTGTTTGTGTGTGTGTGTGTGTGTGTGTGTGTGTGTGTGTACGCTCACCTTCGGGCCGGGCGAGAGATCAGGATCCAGAGGCACCTCGTCACCTCCACGCGTGTATGTGTTGATGCTGAGGAGGCGTGTGCCAGGCTTGAGCTTGTCTGCTGCCACAGCTGATGAGGGGAAGCGGAGCAGCACGACGCAGTCCAACGGCGCTGCATACGAGGCAACAACAACACGGGGACCACGCACAGCTAGCACCACCGCAGGGTTCGCCTCGCCAAAAATAAGGTGCTCCTGCAGAAATAAGGTAATCCTATGAGCAACAGAGCGTGTAAAGAGTGGAGGCAGGGCGCTCAGACAGGCGTAAAGAAGATAATGAGGGTTTCATTAGGGTATTATACCTGCAGTCGGGTGGTCGGCGGAAGGAAGCAGCACAGGCGAGCCAGCATGCTACTCGCCATACGTTTCACGCCGGCGAGCTCCGGATCCAGCGCACTGAGTCGCTTGTGCGAGAGAAGGAGCGGGGCCAGTGGCGGGCGGCGGAGGACTGGCGTTGTGGGTCGGCCTTCCTGGAAAAGGTCCTCCTACGGGTACAGACACAGCAGAAGGAATATTATATAAAAAAGAAAAATACTGCTAAGTATAAAAAGCTGAGCATGCAACGGCCGATATGTACAGGAGGCGGTATGACAGGCCTACCTCGATAGTGGAAAGTAAGCGATGGTGCGAGGCGGGCTGCTCGGGGTCACATCCCGGCAGCTCCGCGTAAAAGGAGTCAGAGCCGCGAGCCATGTTTCCGGTTGCGCGAGGCGGCGCCGAGGTACGACAGTACTTAAGGGACGACGGGGTACGTTTCGCCTCGCGCAGCGCGACGAAACCGCTGTCCCCCTTCGCTAAGCTGACTAGCAGCCGCTGCGGTGGGTATAGGTACCACCACTGGGACCCAGCATCTAGCAGCAGCTGGCGGCTCCTCGCCCGTCCTGACCTACGTGAGGGGCGAAGCAGTTGTCGTGACGGGCGGAGCCCGCTCTGGAAACGGTTCAAGAGAAATAACGCGGTAGACAACGCTGAGACTCACAAAGTAGTACATAATTGCAGTGTATTCACATGTCGTTACCTGTCTAGAGGCAAGACAGTTGGGAAATATAGATGAATCGTGATATTAGCACGAGCCGCGGGACCGTACGGGTACCTTTATCCTATTAGGTACTCTGAAATAGGCGGGCATTATTTATTAAGTATGAAGATGGCATGTTATCGTAGTCAAAAAATTTCTTACAAGAGAAAGCATGTTATCGTAGTACAGTACACGTACCTATCCTGTGTATCCAACATGGTTTGTGTACGGGTATGGTTCTTGTGCCGATTTTAAAGCAAAAATTCTTACAAGAAAAAGCAGTGGAGGCCACCACTCAAAAAAAGAAGAAAGGAGGGAAAAAAAAAAAAAAGCTAAGCCCGAGGAACAGGAAGGCATGCCACAGCACCAGCACTGCCCTCCTGAAAAGCGTCGCGGAGATAAGAACCCAGAGTGCCATGGAGAGCAGCAGAAAGACGTTGCATGAATTCACGTCGCACATCCCCCAAAAAACGCCGAAACGGAAGAGAAGTAGATCGACGAACAAAATGCTGATTTTAAGGTCATGTTGATATTATAGAGCAGGTTAACGTTGGGGCCGAGAGAGCAGTCGGACGTTGCCACGGCGTTACAAATTCTAACCTCTAGATCAGGCCTATCGCAGTCGTAAAACACTGACAGGCGTTACCCCCATATGACGCGCCGACGCACATAGGTCGTCCACCTTCCGCCTCTGCGCGAGCACACCTCAGGCAACGGGCCAACGGCATCTCGACTCTCGTAGTCTATCGAGGCGAAGATATGTACTAGCACATGATGTAGGTACTATCAATGATCCAACTCACACGGCAATCATGGAAGACAATCTACCAAATCACATGTACCCAACAAGGGACGACAACGGAGCCATCATGGCGCCACCATTTGCAACGCAATTTAAAGACTTGTATAATCTTGTCAATTAGCTGCTCTTGAAGGTAGACGGCGACTAGACGGAACCGTTTGCCCCTAAAAAGCAACGTCACATTCCGTGGATACCCGCCGACGACGTATCTGAGGGTGGGAGCGTGGACGAGAACGCCACACTCGTATATGCTAATTCGACCAAGACAACGTACATATACCCGCGAGAATGGATCGATTTACTCCCCAGAGCATTCAACGACATTTTACTTCCGGTAAACGCCTCTACTCCGGGACAGTGGACGCTTCGATACGACGAGACGGACGACATGTTCCTAACAAAGGAAAAGGAGTTTCCTCACGCGACGAATAATGACACCCGGCGTGCTATGGCGTTTACTATTCGGCCGCGGACGCGGCGCTCGAAATAACTATGGCAACTATTCGTTCGACTACCGCTACCGCCGCGAAAATAGCGCACGCCTCGGATGTTCACGAAGCGGCCGCTCGGACACACAAGGCTACTACGCAGGCTGTCGAGTCGCGACTTACCTACACTCGCCGGCTCGAGGACAAGAAGGCTCCCTCACTAGAGAGGAGCGAGTCGCCGAGCGCCTCGTATGCTCCCGCTTCTTCGACACGCGGCAAGCCGACCGCAGCACCAACGGCGTCGATGGACTCCTCGCAGCCTTGGAAGAGAAACGCATCGAAGTTAGTCTCCATGCGGCTGCAAAAGCTCAAGCCGCTCAAACCTTTCAGCAACCGACGCCCGGCGACGGAGGCAACGCCGACAGACTTACCCCGCGGCGCCGGACAAGGAGCTCAAACACAGAGAAAAACGCGAGAAGCATGAAAAGGACAAGGCACATTCATACCAAAAGCCCGAGCCCGAGGCATACTTCGTGTTCAGCTTCGATCTACATGGCAACTTCTACGCGGTGGGCATGAACCCTGCGGACCGCGATTACTTCACCGTGAACGTACGCGGGCAGCTCTACCGACTGAGGGGGCTACCCGTTGGCTGGTCCCTATCCCCCGTATATTTCTGCAAGATGAAACTAACCTTCGTGAACTTCCTACGAGCGCCGGACCCCGAGTCTTCAGTCGCACCGCAAGGCGATTGCACGAAGACCTACCTCAGAAGAACACGTTGGCGCGGCACAATGATTCTACTCAACGTCGACGACTTTCTACTATTCGTGGCTACAAAGGAGGAGGCAGTCATCTTGCGCCAACGCCTCGCCAACCTCTTGGACTATCTCGGCGTGGTGCGCCACGCAACCAAGGGCTTGCAACAATACATTGCCGGACATTGTACATGTACTCGTTAGTCGTTACCAGCTTGATCCGTACATTTCCGTCGGAAGGACGTGCAACGTGGGTACATCGCTACTTCAATTTAGCTAAGGGCAATGATGCGTACTGTAGTGCCAGTACCTCCCTGTGCCTACATTTACGCACAATTAATCTAACTAGCTAGACGACGCGATGGTCTGATTTCCTGAGACAGGCAAGCCGCGTCGCTAGTTTGTTTAGACCATTACGAGAAGCCTAGTACTTGGCACGAGGACCAAGCGCGAGCATGTGCAAGCTAGCTAGGTTGGAGCTACTCAAGCCTAGTGTAGTAGAGGGAGGTGACATAACCGTGTCGACAATTCCTTTGTTCAATTACATTTTACCGTTCAACACTAAACAATAAGACATCTTTCCCATTTCTCTCCCCATTTGCGCTTCAATCTGCAATAGCAGCAGCAAGCAAGAACCAATTTGTGTCTGCAATTAGCTCTCAAAAGGCCACGTATCACATTGACTTCGGAGCGTTCTAGATCTACGCACGCTTTCGTTTACCTCGTTCGTCTTGTACTCGACTCGTTCGACGCTGATTGATTGACTGGACATGGCTTATGTGCGGATTTTGTAACTACGTTGTTGTCGTACCGCCTGTCGGAGGTTCCAAAGCCTCAAATGTTAAACTCGTGTTACAACGTGAGCCCCGTTCCGGTAAAGCTTGGTTTCCTGTCGGTTCGATTTGCCTAACGAAGAGCCAATCGACGCTGCCGTTCGCAAGTTGTTTGAGGAAATTGGCCTTACCTTGACCGTCGACAATTTGACGGTGTTGAGTAACAATCTTGTTCGAAGTCCGTTTCCTACTAGCAAGCACATGCTCGTTTACTTGTTTGTGGCATCCTTTCAAGTTCCTTACGTCAGTGCTAACTTACGAACTCTTGCTAAAGTTAAGCCGAGACTGCCTAGTCTACCATTAATCCTTATGGTACTTATTATTACCCGTCTATTATCGATATTGATGGAGTTATTCTTGCGCCTTCAAAGAATGAATAACATAAGGAGACTCAGCGCAAGTTCGAATTTTCACATTTTGGTTAAGTTGCTTAGTTGGAAGTATAAGGCGCTGCGATTTCTAAACAACTTTTTTCCCACGACGACACTTCGTTACCAAGGCAGCTCTTTTTCTTCACCCATTGTACGGCTGCCGACTCTAGTCCTACGTGAGTGTTAATCAAGGGCTACATTAGTCAGCTGTGTGGAGAGACGCCTACTATTTACGCATGGGACTTCCAGCCCCGACAACTAACTTCGCTGGTTTGAAAGCGACACTAAATGAGACGCAGCGTAAGGTTGCAATCAACGCCCCCTCAGCCTCAATGTTTCGTCATGCTCGGCATAAACGCAAAGTCGGACAACTACGCCGTGGTGTGGGTAGTTACGTCACACTTTATTGACCCTTGAACAAGTGGTGGCTTAACCATAAGCAACAAGCTTCGATCTTAGACACGTTCGACTCTTTGATTACAACGATTCGCAAGACGTCGCTGCTTCCAGACATTAGAGATGACGCAATTAACGCCATGCTTTGACTTACGCAAGGATCCATGACTTACGCCAACTACACTTAGCTCTTCGACGACTTTTTACGGAGGTCCCGACTCCCGACAACCTCTTACGGACGGTCTTTGGTGCATTCGCTTCATTAATGGCCCGGTGAATTAACTCTCACGACGGAAGACCCATCCGCTATTTGAAGACCCGCTGTGAAAGTCTATACGTCTTAACGCGTTACGGTTGAGCCACGAGTTCGCTGATTTCATTCGCGAGGGGTACTCCGAAGATTAGTTTTATGGGGATGAGGGTGAGTGGACAAGCGACAGTCGGATAGAAGCGAGAGCTAGGTACTTTTGGCGTCTCGATGGCCTTTGTACTCCGCGAAACTCCGACTCCGATTGAGATTGATCTCCGAGCTGCACGATAGTTCCTTAGATGGGCACTCTTGCTAAAGCGCTCGACGGATTCTGATGGAAACGAATTCGCTAGGATGTTAAAGATTATTGTGAGCGATGCGTCGTGTGTCGACGAGCAAAGATTCAGCCCCATATGGCTGCGACTCTTTACCCCTTACCTGTTCCACCCCGACTGGGGCTCACTATGGGACTTGACAAATATACACACTTACTTGTGACCAATAACTTTGACAGTGTCTATTTGTAGTCGAACATTGATTCGAATGGCCGAACGTCCGCCGTGTACAAAGGGCGTAACAGCAAAGGAAACTGTCAACTGTTTTTACATGGAGTCTAAATATTACACGGACTGTCCCGAGTGCCGGTTAGTGGTTGCGACCCGAAATTCGTTAGCGGCTTTTGGTAGACACTTTGGAGACGACTTGGAACGCAGCTTAACATGTCTTCGAGTCGACACCCAAAACGGATGGACTAACGGAGCGCGTCAACATCACGAATCATCAGCTTTTGCGATGTTTTTGCTGCTACGTTGGATCAAACTAAACGGACATGTTGCTTATAGTGAAATATGCGTGCAACGCTACTCGTGCACTCGGAATTGAGCACACCCCCTTCGAGGTGAATTTGGCTTTTCTCTAGAGGAGCCACCCGACCTGTTGTTTAACATGCGACCTTCGATTCCGGTGTCGTAAGACGCGTCAGAGCGGTTAAAACTGCTACAAGAGATTCATGCTTTGGTACGTACGATGTTACATATGCACAAGGACGAAATGCAAGCTCGTTTAAAACCGTCAATAGCCATGCGCTTCCGTTCGTGGAGACAAGGTGTCATTTGTTACAAGGATTCTCTTCTTTCTTAGACATGCTAACCGTAAGGTGCGTGATTGAGAGTTGGGATCTTTTACAATTGAGGAGTAGATTGAGAAACAAAGTTACATATTACGGCTGTTAGCGACATCTCGCTTAGTCCCGGTGTTACACGTCAACAATCTACGACCACGCTCTACAACTTCGCTGCAACCTGTTGTCCCATAGATTGCTTCAAAAGGATACGATGAGGAGTTCGACGACTCTCACATCTTTAATGTATGCATTAAGTCGTTACCTAGACGAAGAGGCAGATATTTCCTCTTCATGACGCGCTTTTGCGATGACGACATTCCACATGTCTTGCACCGGTTGAACTAGGGCCATCGGACACCCCAATGGCACAAGTTTGCCAAGACTCATGCGTACAGCGACTTTATGCACGCTCATCTAGCGCGCATTCATGAGTCCAAGTAATTGCTTCAATAAAGGAGAAAAGACCACGGAGGACAGCCTCTTGACTGGCCTCATTAGTCTTTCAAGAGGGGGAGGGTGGTAGTGTGACGAGTACAATCCTGCAACAATACTTTGCCGGACATTGTACATGTGTTCATTACTAAGTTGATAAATACTTTTCCATCGGAAGGACGTGCAACGTGGGTACGTCGCTATTGCAGTTTAGCTAAAGGGCACTTATGCGTATTGTAGTGCCAATACCTCTCGGTGCTTACAAGTACGCACATTTAATCTATCTAGCTAGACGACGCGTTGGTCTGATTTTCCGACACAGAGACCGTTATGATAATCTTAGCACCTGGCACTAGGACCAAGCGAGAGTATGTGCAAACTAGCTAGGCTTGAGCTATTGAAGTATAGTGCAGTAGAGGGGGGTGACAAAAGCTTTAACAATTCCTGTGTTCAATCAAATTCTGCATCTCAACACTAAACAATAAGACGCGTTTCCAATTTCTCTCTCCATTTGCACTGCCATTTGTTGTAGCATCGACAAGCATCGATTTTTGTCTATATTTCGCTCTCGGATGGCTGTCTGTCACAATTAGCACGCTTCGTCCAAGCCGGGGCTTGGGAGCCCTCTAAATGCTGCGACTACGTTTCTAGACTCTTCCTAGTGCCCAAGCCGAGCAACAATGAATGGAGGCTAATCTGCGACTTAACACCACTCAACAAGCATTGCGTGTGGAAGCGACTCAAGATGCAAAGGCTATTGGAGTCAAGCACCTAACGAGAAAGGGGACATCGTGTTCATCTTCGACCTACATGGCAACTTCTACGCGGTGGGCATCAACCCAGCGGACCGCGATTACTTCACCGTGAACGTACGCGGGCAGCTCTACCGACTGAGGGGGCTACCCGTTGGGTAGTCCCTATCCCCCGTATATTTCTGCAAGATGAAACTAAGCTTTGTTAACTTCCTACGAGCGCCGGACCCCGAGTCTTCAGTCACACCGCAAGGCGATTGCACGAAGACCTACCTCAGAAGAACACGTTGGCGCATCGCAATGATTCTACTCAACGTCGACGACTTTCTACTATTCGTGGCTACAAAGGAGGAGGCAGTCACCTTGCGCCAACGCCTCGCCAGCCTCTTGGACCATCTCGGCGTGGTGCGCCACGCAACCAAGGGCTTTCGGGCACCAACTCAAGTCGATCACCACCTAGGATTTTACAGCGACACATTGCTGAGCTACTTCTACTCTCCGGAGTTAAAACTCGCCAATATCGCGCAAAAAGCAAGACAAATCATTCGACGAGCTACACGGAACGCACGTTGGCTACCTGACAAAGACATCCAATCACCGGGCCAAGTACGGTACCTTTTCTTGTCTATCCATGCTGCAAAATTCTTCCTCCGAGAGCCGCACTCCGTCATCGGTGAGAAGTGGGGAGGTCCGTCCGGCTAACACAACAACTATGTCGCGACCTACATTGGTGGACATAGGTACCCAGTCAGCCAAACGGTAAGCCCATCCACAAGCCAGTCGAGACCGCGTACTTGCACACGGACACCTTGAGCTACGGATGGGGAGCGGTAATGAACGAGCGCCTCGAGGCTCGAGGATTTTAGAGTGCCGAAGACGAACAACAACACCTTACATGGAAGGAGGTGAAGGCCGTCCGTCACGCCGTCAAGATTTTCCTACCGCAACTGGCCGGTTGCAACGTCTTCAAGCACGAAGACAACATGCAATATGTCATCTTTTGACATGCCTAACCTCACGCTCACAAGCCATGATGGAGGAACTACGAAATCTTTGGTGCTTACTCGACAAAAAAGCATCAACATACGAGCGCACTACACCCAATCAACTGCCAACGCATGGGCCTACAAGCTCAGCCGAAACCTCGACAACGACGACTGGAAAGCATACTGGAAAACAAACCCTAAACCCTAAAACCCTCTTTGCGGAAATCAACGAGAGGTTCGGAAGACACTCTATCGATCGCTTCACGTCTGCGTTGAACACCACGCTACCACGATACAATGCAAGATGGTCAGCCGAATCGAGCGTAGTCATGGACTACATCGACCCGACCGTCTTTGCATGATGATCATTGTGGTTCTTCTTCGGCTTGCTAACACCCTAGGGTGGCCAATCGACGTTCAACCCGCCCAATGGCCACAGCATGGCAAACTGAGCATCCCTTGCTTTATAAGTGGACATATTGATACTATAGAGGTTTAAATTACACCACGGGCGAGTACAAATTGAAAATTGGAAATTGTTTACAATAATACTGAGTCAACGGTTGATGTCATTGGGCGCCCCTTGATCAAACTTAGTGAAGGTCTTTTGCGATGCGAAAACGGGTTCAGTACGCCATAAATCACTAATCCCAGCCTCTCCAATAGTTGTGACAACACCGTCAAATTTATTCACGCAAGCAATAACTATGTACTAGTATGAAAAATAATTTGTCGCTATTCTCCACGATACGCGGCTTGCTCTATCCGCTTCGAGGGCGCTGATAAGCCAAGCTTGTCAGCATGCGCTCGTCGCAATGGGCCAACTTAGCTTCTGATCTTGTGCGACTCCGGTCGTGCTGGAGGTAAGGGGGGGAAGACATGCGGAAAACCCCCTTGCACAAGTCGTCGACGGTCCCGTCCCGATGCACGCGCTCCCACGTCCGAGATAATCGATGCTCCTCCCGTCGAAGCTCGCCTACTAGCCTAGACTTTCCTTCCCCTCCGGGGGTGGGGAGAAAGGGAGTCCATAGCCGCAAACGGCTTTTGGCTAATGCTCATGCCTCCGAACTAGATTCTCTTATGTCCCCGATCCGTCTCCGTCTATTTCCAACACCCGTTTGATCGTGCGGAATCCGTACGTACCCCCCCCCTCCGTGGGTTACGCTGTCAATGGACCACCTTTGTAAGCATAATGCCGTTGCGATAACCCTAGGCACCCTGCCTTAGGCAGCATGTCGATATTCGGTTACCGACTTGGGGAGGGGTTGGTCGAACTCGCGAATCAAGTCGCCTCCCCGCAAAAGATGTCGGGTACGCAAACATTTGCTCGAAAGCCCTCCGTACCGAGTTTTTCCGGCGGCGGTCGATCCAATGGACCTCCGCCGCCAGACCTTGTCGTTCCTTCGGCTGCGACCCTCCTCCGGCCTGCGTAGCTTCTCGCCTCGCCCCCAGGGGAGACTCGAGACTCACATAGTTGGTCGACCGTCAGCGAGCGCCCTCCCATGGCGCTGCCTTCTAGCTTTCCGTCGCCAACTCCAACGCCCGCCGCCAACTCAGATCCGCCCGTACCCTCCTCGCCGCCAAAAACTCAACAAATACAAGTGTCGCCCGTGGACTAGAGAGTATCTAAGGAGTATCCAACCTCGAAAAGAAATATTGGACTAGCCTAGCGGGAGATCTTGACGTTGGTGTACAAATAATATTTTGAAAAGCCCTCCGTATTGAGGCTTCCCGAAAGTTGCTCATTCTCAGTGGCAACCGGCGGATTTCACTCCACCTAGCCCCCAACCGTGCCAAGCACGGCAAGGCTATAGGATTACTGGCACCCAACACGAGGAGGTGGAGGTGAGTGCCGACGGGCCTTCGAGCGCACCCCCCTCCGGGGCCGCCGCCGATGCACCGCCGGCGGGCGCGGAGCGGGTATAGTCGGGCGTTGCCACTGTTAACACTAGCATCCCGTCGCCTTATGTAAGTGCTTATGTAAGGTAGCTATTGGTCATCCTGGTTCTTAGTGTTATGCTATCAGCGGTACCCTATTCCCTATTAGTTGCGGTCGGCCGGCCCTGCCGGTGCCTTCGCCGGCCGCCATCTCTCTCCTTCTCATTTTTCTAGTCACCCCAGCCGGCCCCCCTTGTGGGGCCGGCACGACCTACGTGTAAATATCCGTTCCCGATTCCGAAAGGTTGTGGGCCCTCCACCAAGTTACACTAGAGAAGAGCGTGTGTAAAGCGCTCGGCGCTACGCTAGTCCTACCTACTCCCACGTGAAAAAGAGTAGAGCGTGTGTAAAGCGCTCGGCGGCGCGCTAGTAATTCATCGACCAACAGACACCACGCTTCGCCTTCGAGCTGGTTGTCCGCGGCTGTCCTACCATCTCCCACGTAAAAAATAGAAGAGCGTGTGTAAAGCGCCCGGCGCCACGCTCGCCCCACCAAGCTTTCAGTCTCACCTAACCTTCAGCCTACCGATGCTCGCGACCGGATCTGGTTGTTTAAAACCGACCCTTGAAAATTCGGCCCGTGCGTATTTTAATTAGTAATGTTATTGTTCTTTTCCCGAGGCAACGCCGCACCGCTCACCTAACTTAGCGAGGAGCTTACCTTTCCCACGGCGAAAGGGGGGGTCAACACGAGCAACTTTTGCGTGCCTACACACTCCTAACAGCTTTGTTGGCTTTGCTTCTTCCTCGCCGGTCGCTCTCATGCGTCGGCTAATTCGCCCGTGGACAGTTTTTCCCGCTACATGTCAGACTAGTACATTACGCATTACATTTGGAACCGCTTCATATCGGCAACTCGCCGTTAGCGGCATGTTCCTGAGATCGCATGTCGCTACACCTACCCGGCCTGAGACACACGCTACAAGCACTACACCTTCGACCAAGATGGCACCTTCCTCGACGCAAGCTAGGCCGACGTCAAGACCTCAGCTACCTTGAGGGGGGGTGTTAGCACTAGCATCCCGTTGCCTAGTGCTTATGTACAAGGTAGCTATTTGTCATTTTAGTCCTTAGTGTTATGCTATTAGCGGTACTCTATTCCCTATTAGTGGCGGTCGGCCGGCCCTACCGGTGCCCTGCCGCCATCTCTCTCCTTTCACTTCTCTAGTCACCCCAGCCGGCCTCCCTTGTGGGGCCGGCACGACCTACGTGTAACTATCCGTTTCCGATTCCGACAGCCACAACGTTACAAATTCTAACCGCTAGATTACGCATGTCGCAGTGGTAAAACACAAACATGCGTTACCCCTATATTACGCTCCGACACACAAAGGTCGTTCACCTTATGCATGTGCACGAACAAAGCTAACGCTAACGCAACCCTCCCTCCCGATTCCCTCAATTAGCGTATATACTAGGCCGTAGGACCCTTGCGAACACAAAATGTTAAAGATCAATCAATACTTTTGGCAAACGGAGCCTTCCCTTGGTTTGTAAATCAATTATTCCCAAACGGAGATAATTGTCCCAGTGTGTGACATATAATTTCTTATGAGAGAATGAAGTGGAATCCACCAAGCAAAAAGGAAAAAAGAGGTTTACCCGAGTGCACGTTATGTCAAAGATGTCAATATATGCTTACAGATTGGCCAAATGACCACCACATGCATGGCATTCGGGAAGATTAGCTCATAAATCATAGGGATGGGTGTGTGGGTTCGCGCGGGGCCTAGTTGGGCTAAGCTCGAAAGCATAGAGTGATGGTGCTCGGGGATCGCACGGGTTTTTAGTAAGGATTGTTGCTAGCTAGTGTTTGGCTAAAGTTGACCGCTAGTGAAGGTTATTTAGTTGGCTTGTCGTGCCATCTTGCCCGTACATCATCATTGTCCTAGAGGTGTGACGCGTCGCTAATTACGGTGCTAATAACGGTTGGGATACTACCCCGTACATATGGTTGGTAGGGGTGCAAACCTCTAGATTTCCCCAATCTGACCGAAAAAACTCCATAGGCCTAAGCCAAAGGAACATGAAGGCATGTCACAACATCAACAATGCCTTCCTGCAAAGCATTAAGAAGATAAGAACCGAAGGTATCATATAGAGCCAAAAAAAGACGTTGCATGATTCTCGCCACACATCCCATCCCCTAAAAACCGTCGAAAGGGCACAGAAGTAGATCGACGAGCAAATGTTGCATGCGGACATAACCGTCAGTATGCAAGGAACGAGATTCCGTTGCACCCATGCTACGGAAGCGATGAACTGCCACCAAAATTTCATGGCGATCAACCAACTCAGCCGCCATAAGCGCCAACCTGCCCCCATCCTCCAAAGCAAAGGGATAGCAGTCATGGACGGATTGAACCGAAAGCGTGCCAAGTAATGAGGAAGTACGGAGGTCCGCATCGACCTTGCCTTGCTGAGCTCCCAATGTAAAACTCCCCGGGAGTGGGACGCGAGCGCCTCTTTGAGGGACATTGGTGTTTGTGCGAGCGCTTGTGGCCGTCACATCAAGAACAAGATGGTGTTGTAGGGTCATGAAGTCTAACCACACCACATCCCCACGTCGATCTCGAGAACCTCCCGACAGAATACGGCGGACGTTCATCCGCAAGTCCCGCCCCTTAGCAGCCCCCGCTTCTTGCATTAACTCTTCAAGCACGTGCTGGACAGCCCGGTGACATACCACAGAGCACGGGCACCGGGGGATGTGATCCATAAGCATTGCGGTTGTCGAGCGCTCACCCGACATAGAGGTATTCGATACAGTCGACGAAGATCAAGACCCACGAAATTGTGGGGGAGCCTCATTGCACCGTGGGCACTTCCGAACATGAGAGACGCGCTCCACAATGAGGCTAGCACACGGTGCCATCGTATAGAAATCGGACGGCACCTTGAAACTGGACTCATGTGAAGCGAATAAGAGAGCCAAAGCACCACGACCCGTACCTAAAAACACCCGCATATAATCCGGTGAGAAGGTCTGCAAAACGCCAAGAGGTCAAGGTAGGCCCGGGCAAAAAGAATGTACGAAATGACCCCCCTCCCCCGATGGGAACACACACACACCATACCGCCACTCCAAATACATCAGCTCACCATACACCTACCACCTTTACATCCTTCTCAACGACGCAAACACTTTCCTACAAATGCACCTGCACCTTACCCCCATACCATTCGGCACACGCTGGATGGTGGACATCTACCTCGTTGCCAACCCCCTCGCACTATCCTTATTGCCCTCCTGCACAACGATGACCGCCCTCCACAACACACTCAAATCCATCTACAATTCTCACCTCCCCAATCCCTCCATCACCATCCTACCCCCTACACTCTTCGACAATTACCCCCCACACTCCCGAGGCATCTACCATCTCACCCCCAACCCCTTCCCACCCCATCAATTACCCTCTCCCATAGCGCACATCACTAACATACTCCCCCACCAGAGGCGTCCTGCTTGGAATTGGCAGGAGTTCGTTTACACTAACGGCTCCAAAAAGGGAGTCTCCTTCCCCCTAGGAGTGGTTGCCACCGACCCCGCCTCGGATACACGCGTCAAAATTCTGGTGACCTCCACCCCTCCCTCTCACACCATCATTCGCGCATAACTCGCGGGCATCGATATCGGCCTACATCTAGGACATACTCACTTCCTTACGGACAACGCATCCTTGCTCCGCCTTATTCAGGGCTTCATGAATTGCCCATCCGCTTACCGACATCACACCCTCCGCGACTTACTTTCTCCCTAGCCTCCGGAGGGAAAGGGAAGTCCAGGCTAGGAGGAGAGTTGCGGCGAGAGGAGCATCGATTATCTCGGACGTGGGAGCGTGTGGATCAGGACGGGACCGTCGATGGCATGTGCGAGCGGGTTTTTCACCTACCCCCCCCCCCCCCCCCCCCCCCCCCCCCCCAATCTCTGGCACGACCGGAGTCGCACATGAGTGTAGGTCATGTTGGCCCGTCGCGACGAGCGCATGCTGACAAGCTTGGCTGATCAACGCCCTCGAAGCGGCTGGAGCACGCCGCGTATCGTGGAGAATAGCGACAAATTATTTTTCAAACTAGCATATAGTTATTGTTTACGTCCACCGGGGGAGGGTACGGACGGCCACAGCGCGATCAGATAGGTGTTGGAAACAGACGGAAAAAGGACAGGGGACAGGAGAAAATCTGGCTCGGGGGCAGGAGAGCCAGCCAGCCACCGTCTGCATGCTAGTTATTTTCTCTTCTCAACCCCCGAAGGAGGAGACAAGACTCGGCTAGGTGGCGAGCTGCGTCGAGAGGAGCAGCTAATACCTCGGGCGGGGTTGAGCACGGATCGAGGCGGGACCGACGACGACCTATGCGAGGGGGGTTTTTTACCTGCCTTTTCCCCCTAGCTCCGGCACGACCGGAGTCGCACATGAGCATAGGTTAGGCAGGTTCACCTCGACCAGCTCAAGCTTTCACAACCTTGTTGATCAACGACCCCGCAGCGGCTGGAGCAGGCCGCGTATCGTGGAGACTAGCGATATTTTATATTTCGTATTGTATCAAAAAAAAACACGTATAGATCAGAAAATAATAAATACCTGGATACGGGTATGCTTTAAACGGTATCGTAACTGCCATTGGAGAGGTTGGGATTAGTGGTTTCACGGTCTACCTCACGCTTCTAAGTCCAGTTAGGCGTAGCACAAGGGGCGCCCCAGAGACTCCAGCCGGTTTTTACTGGTATTGTTGTAAACAATTTCAATTTCAATTTCAATTATTGTTTACGTGAATAAATTTGACGGTATTTTGTTAAAACCAATGGAGAGGTTGGGATTATTTAGTGGTCAAAATATGGGAGGAGTCTATGCTCCTTGTCTTGAGAAAAGCACCTCGCTTGTCAGCCCCCCACGTTGATGGCTGGCGATGGGAACATGTCCGTGACTTGAATGTTCCGGCTTGGCGTAAGTGGGTTAACCGCTACTCGGCGGGAAACATTCCCGAGGCTGCGGCGGACTTTCTGGCGAGTGCGACCGGGTGGGCTCTTCACAAGCAAACCGGGGTTGACCGCGACGCCACTCTCCTTCGGGGTGAGGCTCCTAAAGTCCGGGCGTTGGCTGTTGGCAGCGTTTTGTCGCGGTTAGCTCATTGTCACGCCATAGCGCGGATAGCGACTGTCGCGGCCGACCACCTGGGCCCTGTACAACGATCGGTTTTCACCAAAGCGGGTATCGAGCGAGCCATTCATACCACTCGCATTGGCCTACAAGCTATTCCTGATTGCAGCCTTCTAAGCTTGGACCTGAAAAACGCCTTCATTACCATTTCCCGCCGGAGTTTCCTTGCGGAGCTGTACAAGAACCCCGACTTGCATCCCATTATCCCGTTGGTTGAGATGATATACTCACGGGACTCCACGGTGTATTACTTCGACCCCAACGATGCTTCGCTCCTACACGGCACGGTTCAATCTCGTACGGGTGTCCGACAAGGAGATCCTCTTGGCCCGCTTTTGTTCAACCTGGCGATAAGCACCCCCCTCCGGAGTATTGGAGAACGGTGCAAGGATTCAGCGGCGATCCAAGCCTTTTCTGATGATGGCAAGTATTTGATCAAAACGCCTTTCGTCCCGACTGTGATTACGGTGGCTACGGAGGAACTGGGGAAAATCTGCTCGAATGTTCAACCAATCAAATCTTCGTGCATGGTACCTCCGGATACGGCCCTTGAACTTGTCGAGGTGATACGGGCGATGGTCCCCGTTGTTACGGGTACTAGTAACCTTGGAGCCCCTTTGGCGATGGACTTCTCGATGGCAGACGGCCCTCCAGCGTCTCATAACGAGAACCATGTTCACTCTTGGCTGCAAGACACCGTTGAGGCTCATCAACTCCTCTTGGACAAGATCGTATGCTTTGCTATGTCGGACTTCGGAGGGACACACGCCGCTTTCCGCTTGATGATAACGTGTGCGGTACGCCGCTATGGTTTCTTGCTCCGCACCCTCCCCCTTGATATCTGCCGACCGTACCTTGCTACTGCAGATAGGGCCGTTCGCGCAGCAGATTATCGAATCTTGGGCGTTTTTTTGGACGCACAAACACTCGATCAACTGAATTGTGCTAAACGACAACTCTCCCTCCCTGCGGAGTTTGGGGGGCTTAATGTACCGTCCCTCGAGCTCGACGCCGAACCTGCTCACTATGCTTCATTCACTGCGACCCTCGCCAACTTGATTACTGATTACGAGTCCGAGTCGCTAGGTCCTTTGTACGGTCTCATCCGACAGGAACTACTGAATGTTGCCACTTCTACTTTACCGTGGGCGGTCCAATTGCGCAATTCGTACGACTCTATCTCCACTATGAGCGGGTTTTCGGAATCGGAGCTTGTGGTCTTGCCTAACACACTGAACCAAAACCTTTCCGATTATGCCGGGCCCGATGTCGAGTTGGTGGTATCTACGGTCAACGATGCGGTGGCACCCGCTACCCAAGTGACTAGCCTACAACTTCCGACTCCCGATGCTCTCACTCGCTTGGGAGATTCCGGGGGCCACATTCAACGGGGCATTTCGCGCATTCTTCGTGCCTGGGCCTACCTTGACCTCTTGGCGTTCTGCAGACCTTCCCCACCGGACTATGTGAGGGTGATTTCGGGTACGGGTCGCGGGGCTTTGGCTCTCTTTTTCGCTTCACAGGAGTCCAGTTTCAAGGTGCCATCCGATTGCTATACGATGGCAGCCCACCGGGTGCTTGGCTTGACTGCGGAGCGCGCCGCTCATGTTCGAAAATGTTCTCGGTGCAATGAGGCCCCTTCAGAATCTCTCTGGTATGGATCTTCGTCGACGGTATTGAGCATCTTTATGTCCGGTGAGCGTTCAACAGCCGCTATGCTCATGGACCATGTCCCCCGGTGTCCGTGCTCTTGGTATATCATTCAACTCCACGACCGTATTGTCCACGTGCTTGAAGAGTTCATGCTTGAAGCGGGGGCTACTAAGGGCCGGGACTTGCGGTTGGAGGTCCGCCGTATTCGGTCGGGAGCTTCACGTGATCGTCCTGGGGATGTGGTTTGGTTAGACTTCATGGCTCCGCACCGTCATCTTGTTGTTGATGTGACGGTTACAAGTGTTCGCACGAACACCAACTTTCCTCGTATAGGTGCTCGCTTTCCACTCCCTGGCAGACTTGCATTGGGAGCTCAGCAAGGCAAACTTGATGCGGACCTCCGTACTTCCGCTTTGCTTGGCACGCCTTCGGTTCAGTCGGTCCATGACTATTATCCCTTCGCCATGGAGGATGGGGGCCGGTTGGCGCCGATGGCGGCTGAGTTGGTCAATCGCTTGGCTATTTTGGTGGCTGTTCGTCGCTTCCCTGGCATGGGGGCCGCTGACTCTCGTTCCTTGCGCTGTGACAGTTATGTCCGTATGCAACATTTTGTTCGTCGATCTACTTATGTTCCGTTTCGGCAATTTTTGGGGGATGCTGTGCGACGTGAATTCATGCAACGTCTTTCTGCTGCTCTTCATGGCACTCTGGGTTGTTATCTCCGCGACGCTTTTCAGGAGGGCAGTGCTGGTGCTGTGGCATGCCTTCTTGTTCCTCGGGCTTAGATTTTTGTTTTCTCTTCCTTTCTTCTTTTTTGCTTGGTGGCCTCCAGTGCTTTTTCTTGTAAGAAATTTTATTATTTAGTGTTTCATATGGACCGCGTACTATACACATTCTAGCATCGCAAAATACCTACACCATAGGTTAAATCAAGGGGAGCCCAGAGACTTCGACCGTTAACTCGGGATTGTTCTAAGGATTTCCTTTAACAGTTTTCAGTTTTTATTTCTCTTTCCCTCCCTCCCTCTACTTTCCCTCTCCCCTTCTGTTCACTTCTCCCCCCTGCATTCCTTAACTTATTTTATAAGAAAGCCTTCCTCCTTCCCCCTGAGCGCGATCGCGCGCCCTAAAGTGATGACATAGGGTACGTAAAACAAATTAAAAACACATTACGGTCATATATCATCTTACCGGAGAGAAAGAGGCTGCCCGTACCTGTACCCTCTACTCTCGCGTCATCTACGCGACAACACCGAGGCCGTGCGACCACCGCGCCTACCTCGAGTTCGAAAATCTCTCATCCGAATAACGGCAGTCAGCGGACGAGCCTCGCCAACGGGGCAGCAAACTTGATAAGGCGCTAGATTGGCACTCAATGCGCCTTGTACGCTTGGCCTAAACTGACTACTGACGACGAAGCAGTTCGCTGTTCTCGGCCCTCGAGGGCACTGGCACACGTTCGACTCAACCTTACATTGATAAAGCAATTAGAGTAGGATCCAAACGAAAAGAAGCATTTTTTATTGAGCAAGCACAAGAATCGGGCATGGTGTGGCGACTTCGACGGTCGTCCGTCGCGCCTGTGAGACCGGACTCGACTCGAGAGGTGGCGATATGCACAATAACAGCGACGGGGACGGACGCCGGCGGGGACGCGAGGTTCGACCGCGTCATGCCAGCGGAGATGGTTAAACTGGGGATGGCGACCTTCGTTTGGGCGGAGCTCATTGGCGAGGCCAACCAAGCGATCCAGTACGACTGGCTTCCACGCGCCATATGGGGTGTCTGCTTCTGCTGTGCCCCCTTCGTTGCGGGTGACATGAGCCGGGCTGTCCGAAGACGAGGACGCAAGCTGGTGGAGGGGTGGGCGGGGGAGGGGCGGCTACCGAAGGGCCTGCGCGCGCGATTCCTGTGCGAACTACGGACGAGTGACTCGAACAGAGACACGAACATCCGAAAAGGCAGTGGCAGCCCGTCGACGGTTCACAGCATCGAGTTCTTCTACAACAGAGTCATCCAAGTCGGCGTGAAGTCGACGCCGTCGGGGCCCGTGCTAGAGATTCGCGAATAGCTCGTGGACAGCTAACGAGAGGGACTTCAGGCGAGAGTATAGTTTAAATAAAGATTCGTATGATGTTAGAAATACAAAAGGTATGACTTCGCGGGTAATCACTTGCAAATGCGCACAACCAGTCCGTGCCCTGCACGGCCTCGTCCTGCGAAGCACCGTCACTTGTCCGTTCATGCAGATGAGCGCTCTCCAAAAGATGCATAGGTTTCAGCGATTTTCAAGGGTCTAACTTACAGAAACATCGCTATCGATGAGCGTCCTCGCCTATCGCTTCCCTCCCCCTCCCTTCCCCTTCCCCCCACCGCCTGCCTTGCTACTACCGCCCACCTTCCCTTTCCCCCCACCGCCTCCCTTACTGGCAGCGGGTTTCCCCTTCCCACCTCTACCACCCCCGCCCGCGCCGCTACTCAGGCGTTTCTTCTTGCTCACATTGCGCAGCTCGCGCGCCTCAGCCTCAAACCGGCCCATCGCCATGTTCAAGTTGAGCTCCACATCGTCGCTGCGCTCCCGAATGATTCGGTCCACGACAGATGACGCACGCTTCCCTTCGTTTCCGTCAAACATCGACGGCAGCTGCTTCCGTTTCCCCGCCTTCCGGTCACCTTCCTTCTCGCCGCGCGCCACTCGATCAAACTTACCCACAGACGCGGTCGCAGTCCCCGCCGTCTTGGATGCCGCCTTTATCTCCTCCTTCAACGCACGTCGCCGAGTCCCGCGCTCCTTCGCCGGCCCCTGCCCCAAATCAGACACCAACTGCAACCCAGCAGGCAGCGCCGCTTTCCCGCCCGTGGCTACCGTTCGCTTCAAATTATCCTTTTGCTGCTTTGAATTTTTCACAACACGCTCCCGCTTCTCCTGCCGCGCCTGCGTGAAGGGGTCAGAGCCCGGCCCATCACCATCCGCCGCCTCGATGATCGCGATGTCTGCGTCGTCGTTGGCGCGTTTGTACCCAAAGCGCCGTCGATATTCGCCCGCCGCGTCGTCGAAAACAAGTTTAGAGCGCTTCTTCTTCTGAATGCCCTTTTGCTGCGCGAATATCTCCCACTTTGTCGGCGCGCGAGGCTTGGGTAGCGGTTTGTGCCTGGGTAGTGGTGTGGTGGGGGGCGGCAGCAGCGCGAGACGTCCGACTTCGGCTGCCTCTGAAGGCAACCCAAACACTCGCCCCACCAGCGACTGAGTTGCACCGGTAGCGAGCTCGAAACACGCGCCCTCTCTCGTCCTTGGGTTGTCAAACTTGGCCAAGTCCAGCGCGCCCGGCTCGAACGCAGCCAGGTTGCCCAGGTCAAACTCTAGACTGCCGCCATATTCTTCCCTATCGCACGTTAATTTAATTACAGAAACGTGTCAAAGAGGAAAAACAGGAAGAAGAGTTTTCTTTATAAAAGTACACCAGGACAACCACGAGCGTTTGTACGTTCATTTGGTGGCGGGGGAATGCACGACACAGGGTTGTAGGGGCCATAGGGGCGCTTACCCGCTAGCGATGCCTAACAGCTCCTTTGTGACCTTCAGCGGGGCCGCCATCCCGACTGGCGTAGTGAGCTGTGCTCCGTGTCGCGAGGTCTGTCAAAGCGGCAACGGTCAGGAATGGTTGGTACGTGGTCTCTGTCAGAGGGTGCACTGTGTTGTCGCAGAGCTCGGACGAAGCCGCCAGAACATCCACGCACAAGCCGAGCTCAGACACGCTTCGCGTTGCTGAAGCTCGCCCGGGCGGATTCTCTGCTTGCTCGATAGAGGGGATGGGCGTGCAGTGTGGCGCTTAGGCTGTACTGTTCCGCCGGTGTCGGGCAGATAGGACTGCGAAGGGAAAGCGCTGCCAACCTGCTTTTTGGCGACCGTATCGTCGGAGATCCTCTGAAGACCCTGAACTTCGGTCTCGGTAGGGGCTCCGATCGAAATCGACTAAGTATTGTCCTGGTGGAGGGGAAGGGGTGTGGACTCCGGAATGGCGCCGCCGGCCGCGCCGCCGAAGGTCGAGCAGGCGTCGGCGCCGAGGGTCGGCGGGGTCGCTCGCAACTTTGGCGTTGATATAATTAGAGAACCAATAAATTTATAATTGAATTAGCTGATTCAATGTGTGATAAATTGATATAAAGGAAACACTGAACGATAACTTACTGGCTGATGTAAACCGGAAGCTGTACGTTTGCCCCTTTGCCCTGATTATGTTTTAATTTCCACAGTATTCGATTTTGAGTAATTATCTTGTAAAATACTGACATATGCCAGAATTGTGATAATACTATATCTGAAGTTTCATTAATATTATTCATCGCAAGCGGAAATAATTTTAAAAATATTCAGATAAAATAATACTGGTATCGACTAGCGATATGTAGCAGTAATATTTTTGACATCATTTGCGATCATGTAAAGCTCATGTAAAAACCGGCCTTTTCTAATTTGAATATCGGCTTTAGATCATTACTTTTTGATCAGGTCAAAAGTGAAGGCAGAATAATACTAACTTTATCGTTGTACGGGTACGAATCCCCCTGGGTTGCACACTTCCTTCTAATGCTCTAATAGAAGCGTCATCTGTTCGTGATGAATCCGTTAATAGTCTTAGACGCTTCCCTCCGACGCCGGCTGCCGGCCGTGCCCCCCGATGGCGGTGCACTCTTCACTACAAACGGCGGCGGCACCGTCCTCACCGCCCTCTTTCACTACCTCCACCTCTGCAGCGGTCCCCTGCTGCGGCACCCCGCCACCATGTCCCACTGTAAATTCGAACGTAAGTCCCCACCTCACTCGCATTACTCGCAGTCTCACGTGAGTGAAAGTGGGGTCCCCCGGCGCGTGATATATATACTGTGCTATAGCTCGTCTACGCTCCGCCGCCGCCGGTAGTTTTGTAGTTTTGCCGCCGCCGCCGCCTCCGTCGCCCCCCATCCTCCTGCACGCGGACTCGAGAGCGAAATAAACTATAACCACAGCATCGGCTAGCATGCCCAAAATATCTGATTCCTTCAGGTTTCAGTCCTACAGGCAGATGTACTCGCCTACTCGGCAGCTACCCTGATGTCTTGCAGTATCACCGCAAAATCTTAATAATACCCGGGTCCTTTTCTCCCCTACCCCCTCTTACATCGCTTTCCTGTCGCCCCCCTTCTTTCAGTCATACAATATGAAATCCCCTTTGTCTTCCTGTCAGTGCTATGTCAGCAACAGATTGCGAGGAGTGAAGTCTGGTGGGGAGGACAGGGGGAGAAAGGGGCGCTTGCGGGGGGAAAGTGGAGTGCGGGTGAAAGGGAGAGGGGTGGGGGAGGTGGCTGATTGTGGTGGCTGTGCTGCTGCTGCTGTTGTTGTTGCGTGCAGACCCCCGCCATGGGTCTCTTGGGTTCCTGCCCAAGAAGCGCTGCAGGCGCGGAAAGGGCAAGTGCAAGTCCTTCCCTAAGGACGACCCCAAGAAGCCGTGCCACCTGACTGCCTTTATGGGCTACAAGGCTGGCATGACCCACATCCTGCGTGACGTGGACAAGCCAGGCAGCAAGCTGCACAAGAAGGAGACCTGCGAGGCCGTCACCATCATTGAGACCCCCCCTATGATGGTGGTGGGCGTGGTGGGCTACGTGAAGACCCCCACCGGCATGCGCTCCCTCAATACCATCTGGGCTGAGCATGTGGGCGAGGAGATGAAGCGCAGGTAAACACCCAACACGCACACCAACCTATTCACGGACAAACACATCTTAAGGGGTAGGTGGATCCGGGGCTTTTTACGGGTGGGTATGCATATGTGCTTGTTGTGAGATGTGGAATTGTGACATGTCTGATCTGTTTGCTCACTGTTTTTTTCTGATGGCCAGGTACTACAAGAACTGGTACAAGGCCAAGAAGAAGGCGTTCTCCAAGTACACCGCCAAGTACACCGACGGTAAGAAGGCCATCGAGGCGGAGCTGGAGCAGCTGAAGAAGCACTGCAGCACCATCCGCGTGATCGCGCACACCCAGATCAAGAAGATCAACATCGGGTTCAAGAAGGCGCACTGCATGGAGATCCAGGTCAACGGCGGCTCCGTCGCTGACAAGGTCGACTTTGCGTACGGCCTGTTTGAGAAGCCGGTGCCGGTGGAAGCGGTGTTCAAGCAGTCCGAGATGATTGACACCATCGCTATCACCCGCGGCCGCGGCACCCAGGGCGTTGTCAACCGTTGGGGCGTCACCCGTCTGCCTCGCAAGACCCATCGTGGGCTGCGCAAGGTGGCGTGCATTGGCTCCTGGCACCCCGCGCGCGTGTCCTGGACCGTGGCTCGCGCCGGTCAGATGGGCTTCCACCACCGCACTGAGATCAACAAGAAGGTGTACCGCATTGGAAAGGCGGGTGAGGCGTCACACAGCGCCACCACCGACTTTGACGTCACCGAGAAGGACATCACCCCTCTGGGCGGCTTCCCTCACTACGGTCTGATCGGTGAGGACTATGTGATGATCAAGGGCGGTGTGCCCGGCACCAAGAAGCGATGCATCACGCTGCGTCAGTCCGTGTTTGAGCAGACCAGCCGCTCTGCGACGGAGGAGGTCAAGCTCAAGTTCATCGACACCTCCTCCAAGTTTGGCCACGGCCGCTTCCAGACCGCCGAGGAGAAGCTCAAGTTTTACGGCCGCACCAAGGCTTGAACTCCTTCTCACCCTCCTCCTCTATCAACCCACAGTCCGCTACCCTTCTCTGTGCGCAGTGCCGTGTGATGGGCAGCGGAACGGGGCCGCGCGCGGGTGGTATCGGCGCGGGTCGTCTGTCCTTTGTCCCCAATTGTGTAATCAAACGGAGTTTGGTGGATGCTGGTTCTGTCCTCGCATTATGCAGCCTTTCATTGTGCATTCGTGTCACAGTTTGGGGCTGTTACGATTCGAGTCAGTGCGTGCGAGCGGTATTGTTAGTTTGCGATGCGTCAGAGCTAATGTGTTATTGTTGATCACATTTTCAAATAATACAAATATTGTGCCACCGTCGTGTTTTGTGCTGCTTTTGTCGCCACGCATGAAGTGACTGACGCGGTGAGCAGTATGGACGTTCGGCACTGATTCGGCAGCTCGGTGCATGGTCCTAGCAGCGATTAGGTTTCCTCATTTTCCACTTTCATGATTCAGCAAGCTCTGCGTTGTTTCCCTTCGGTGGGCAGCGGAACAGGGTCGCCTGTCTTTTGTCCCAATTGTGTTATCAAACCGATTTTGGTGGATGCTTGTTCTTTGTCCTTTCCCAACATTGCCACCCTTTTATTGATACGCACTCTTCACTCTCACAGTTTGGGGAAATCCCACGCATGAGTCGCCGTGCAACTGCTAGTTCGTGTTCTGCAATGCGCCTTGACATGTTGAGCCATGGCCCAGGTGATATGCTTCCGTGTTGTTTTGTGCGTCGCTCTTTTCCTTGAGACTTGATATGCATGTCAAGTGCCGTCGACCTCGTCGCAATTGAAACGAAACCGTTGCTTCACCCTTTGTCACACAGTCTCACGCGACACATGCTGTGAACTGACTGGCGTGGTCGGCACACTCGTCAGCGAACGACTGGGACGCCAGCGCTTTGCCTAACCTCATCGTTCACCCTCCGCACCAAGTAGCCACTTCCCTGCGCAGTGACTTGGTTCCCCGCGACTGGTGTGGTGCACTTGCTTGAGTCGGTACCATTTTCTTTGATCACTAAAAAGATCGCCGACGAACTGAACGCCGACCGCCGTGCACTGAAGGGTTCCGCACATTGTGGGGTAGCCGGGTTTTTGGACTTCCTCAATCTGAACATGAAGCGGACGAGCTCTCACCTTGTCGTCCGTTCGTTCGACTGAGGTGATTGAACCGCTTCCGCCGTATCTCCTTGTTAATCGTCTCACGTCGTGCTGCTTCATCACGCCGCGCGTCGAGCACGAGTACCCGCACGTCGTTTGCAATTTGGTGGCGCGGAGTTTCACCGCATTTGTAAAAAAAATCACATGTTTCAAAAGTGAATAGATTTGCTGTTTTCTGTCGCACTAATACATCAGGTGCAAGGATGTATGGTATCAACTATCGACCACCCTGCGCCCCTCCGAACTGTGTTCCATCGAAACACATCACTCGACCCCGACTCTGTGCCGCTGAGAATGCGTGAACCGCTGCGTGTGTGTCATCCGTTCCGCCATATTATCTCACTGCTGGCTTGGATTGTGGACGAGTCGACACGCCACACCATTCTGGACATCTCTCAGGCCAAATCATGGTTTGCAGCGACATAAACCTCTTTTTCTGAACGACGTCACGCTGCTCACAATCTCACAGCGAGCCGGGTGTGGTTAAATAGTCAATTCTCAGCGTTATTTATAGCTAGCGGTAATGACAGGACACCACGCCTCAACCCCCTTCCCCAGCATTTCACCGGTGTGGCGATCGTCGACAGTTGTGTCGAGGAGCTCGGCGCTGCTGATGGCGATCTTCGCAACTCGACGACTGCCAAGCCTCGCTCGGTCGCGACACATTCGGCGCCACTCGACGAACTCGACACCGCAGACTATCCGTCACGCTGAGCGCCCAGGGTGATGAGCGCAAAATGCAGGGCGAATTAGAAGTTACCAATTTTTCAGCTACCCGTAGTGACGCACGCAACCATATGGGCGATAGATTGGGTAGAACAATAAGTGAGTAGTAGCGACGCGCCGAATAGCGGCAAAGCCTCTACAGTATAATATCACCCACCGCACCGCGACCCGCCTTGCCTCCTTTCCCTCGTATTTGCCTTTGGGGCCTATCTCGCCGAGAAATCGAACTGAAGATCATGAGCACACATCGAAAAAGGGTCAGAGCGCAACCAAGGTTGCCGACCGCCGGCTAA
>JAPMLY010000980.1:125000-135994 GCA_026401115.1 Tetraselmis chui
ATTCCGCACCGCATCTCTCCCCCCCTCCACCCCCTCCCCGCCTGATTCAGACTCTGGCGGGCCGCCGGCCGGTGCCGAGCGCGGCGCTTCCTCCGCAACTGTCGTCGCCCCCGCCACCTCCGCGGCCGCCCTCCCCCCGCACCCCCTCCCCCTCCCCCTGCCCCTGCCCGCGCCCAAACCCTTCACTCTGCGCTCCATCGCCTGCGCCTCCTTTTGCAGCGGCACAAACGCTTCCCTGTGCAGCGCCTGCACCGCAGCCACAACGTAGGATTAGGTTTACCCTAAATATATACCCTAGAACACAAAGCCCTAATGCAGGGACACACTCAATTCTAGGTCAATCGTCGCTATTCAAATTAAAAGCATTTGACGACTTTTGCCAACAATGGAATTACATTGTCAATGGATATGACTGCTTTGTCAATGCATTTGGAATTAATTACAATAAATGTGTTGTAACGTGCGATTCAAAGCCAAATTCACCAAACGCGCCGATTTTTGAAAAATAAACGAATGCATCGAGGAAGGCCGAGCCTCAAAGGGTGTGACGCTTTTCAAAGGAGCGACTCGGCGGGTGGCGGGATGAAAAACACAGAGATGAAGGCGAGCGATGCAACAATACGAACGAAATGAAAAGAAAACAGCACAATAGTTGATTAAATTCAATTGGGGACACTGCTACACCCTCCATGTCACAATTAATTGCCCACCCACCGCACCCGATACTCCAGGTTGCTGTCCTCCATGTGCGCGCGCACTCTGTTGCTGCCCGCGACCATGTTACACAGCGTGCACAACAGCTGCGTCCGCTGCCCTGTCGTTCATTCATTCACAGAACCAATTAAATGTGGGCGTCAGTCACAGCGCAGCGCATCAGGCGAAGTAATGATGCCAACTTTATAATGCCGACGCCACAAAGAAATGCGTCGCTGCAAACTAATCATCAGAATGTATGTGAATTTAAGATAATTAGCTCAATAATACTTTAAATACACATTCTGCTCCTTTTCGATTACGCAAACACAAAGTTGGCAAACATAGTATGCAATTTCTAAGCGGCTGAAAAATAAATTGTGTCCCCTCAGTGCGTACAAAAGCGTCAAAAATAGTGGAGCGCCCTCCGCCGCCCACTCTGACGCTGTCCTGTCCAAAACCACTTTTCGGCTATTCTCGAACAATTAAGCAGCGATGGATAAACAATTAGAGCCCTTTGAAGGCTACAACACTGACACCGCTATTATTATGCCCCTCCCTCCGCCAGCGCCAGAAACAACGGTCAGTGTATTGGAAATTTTAAACACTTTTTCATGCTGAATCTGTTGGGTTCAAAACACATAACAACAGAAACTCGAAACACACTCATCAAAGCTTCATGCGGCTTCTTCGCGTTCAGCACACACACCGCTTTGCCATAACTCCACAACACACACCGCAAACAAATAATGGGAAATGTGAGTATTTATGGGGGGAGAGGGGGCAGTACGAAGCGTCAGCTGGTCGTATTCTGTGTCCCGCAGAGCCTCAGCCAGCGCCCACGCCTCCTCCGTGAGACCATTGTAGCTGGCAAACAGGCGCACCTCCCCCTCTTCCCCCTTATCCTCTCCCTTCTCCCCCACCTCCCCCTTCCCCTGCGCGCTGCAGCAGGCGGGGCAAAACCACTCCGCGGTCGGCACCTCCAGCAGCGGCGGGTCGAGGCAGAAGGTGTGCCACTCGGCATCGCAGCCGTCGCAGAGGAGCAGCCGAGTGTTGTCGTCGTCCTTCCGTTTCACAAAACCGAAATGTAAATGTCAATGAATTATTTTCTTAATTATACTATGTTCTTGAACGACTTTTCAAAATGTAAATCGGGAGAATTAGAATGATGCTGTGTATCTTTGAACACTCGCGCGCTGGGAACGTGTCATTTCCGCTCTCTCATGCGAGTCCGCACCGATGTGGTTCAAAAGGCGTTTGTAGTGCGGAACACTTCAATAATATATACGACAATCACAGTAACGGGATGACTTGGTTCAAAGTTGCCACCGTGTGCACCATTTCCCACTGAGCAGTCTTCGACAAATAACATTTGACACGTCTTGACAAAAATGTTTTTGAAAAACACCCATACAGTGCCAATGGGGCAGCAGCATCAGCAGCATCGCACCTGCCAACAGAATTGGCAGCCAGCAAGCTTCCATTCGCCGTTGCCCTCATTTCCGTCGCCTGACAAATGCACCACAAAAAATAATAATACAACACACACATATAGGCCTCAGGAACACACACACACACACACACACACACACACACACACACACACACACACACACACACACATACATACACACGCACATACACACACACACACACACACACACACGCACGTGACAAATAAATTATCACACACAATTATCATCCGTGCAAACATGCGAGTGTGGGTACGTATGTGTGTGGGTGCGTTTGTGTGTGTGTGGGGGAGGTAGATACAGACGGCTGATTTTCAGTCGTATGAGTGTAATGTGCTCAATGGATACGTAAACAATAATTCGAAAAACCCCCACAAAAATTTACTAAGAAAACAACTAATCCAAAAGAGACGCAATGTATGTGTGTTTCGAAGACTGACTGTGGCATGTCGACATTTAAATGGATGACTGTTATAACGGCGAGCATATGCGGGAGTAAAACGCAAACAGAAGCAGTCAGAAAGGAAACTCAAGCTCAAACCAGTGAAAGCAATTTCCCTCAAACTATCTATACATTTGGGCAGACGCGTGCAAAAAAGGATCATCTCAGAAACAAGGTCAGAAATTTCAGAAAATTGTCGAAGTTGACGAAAGGAAAGTAGGTTGAAATTCGAATAGGAGCGTGAGAGGGTTATATTAGGGTTTGTGGCGCGAGTGAGCACCTTCCGCGCGCGTTGACCCCTCCAGGCCGTCACCGTCGCATCGCCGCCCGAGTAGCGCGTCAGAGGAGACCTTCGTCCCCATCGCGGCCAACATCGCGGTTCTCATGCCCGCGGCGCTCAGCGGCAGAGTGAACCCGCCAACGCCGCCCTTCACCGCGTCGTGCCACATTTCCGAGAGCGCAGCAAGATCCGCGCTCAGCGCCTCCAAGACCTTCGGGCGGACGGGCAGCAGGCGAGAAATGGCAGAGCGACAGAAAAAGGTCAGAGGAGTTGTGTCAACCCTAAATAACAAAAAACCCTAAAATGTTACACGGTCTGCATGCATTTTGGTAAAGTTCGTGTTTCTACGGAGTGCAATGCTTGCTGACGGTAGGGGTCAGTGTTTATATGTGGGTGAGTGAGTGGGTGTGTGTGGCAGGAAAGAGCAAACTTGTGTGTGGAAACTGTCCGTGAATGGGAGTGCGTCTGCGAGTGGTAGGGGTTTGTGTGCAGTGTGTGAGGGTGCATGCGTGCATATAGGTGTGTATGTGAGCGACTACACCTAGGCGTGTCTCTGTTTGTAGTCGTGGTGATGGAGGGGACGCAACTTACGTGTGAGGACATGTGCGTGTTTGTGAGTGTACCTGAGCCTGCGTTTCTGTGATTGCATGCGCGCAGGTGTCTCTCTGTATAAGCGAGTGTGTATGTGTGTGTGTGTGTGTGTGTTTGTATGTGTGTTAGTGTGTGTGTGTAAGCGGGAGTGCCCTTGACTGAGATGCAAGTGTGGGGAGGCTGCAGGGCGGTGGCTGACCTGTTGCGGGTCGGTGCCGTAGGCGCCCTCGTCCAAGCGCTGGCACAGGACGCGCGGCGATAGCGGACGGGACGCTCCCGCCGCCAGCGCGCCCGCAAGGCTCGCATGCGCCAGCACCTCACACGGTCTCGCCGCTCTAAATAACAGCGCGAGCAGTGGGCGCAACTCCCGTCGCGCTCGCGACACAGCCTAACGTGCATCAGGGCGATTTATGTCAGGCGCGGCAGTGAGGCGCTCCAATGATTGCACCGTTGGCACAGGGAAGGCACACACCAATGACAATATTTGGAACACACGTGACCAGAGCTTCATTCACCCCATATAATACGATCAAAAAGGACAACTGAGGTCAGGATTATTGTCTGTGCGCAATGCATCGTTCCCCGCTGCTAGGTTTCTCCTGCACACACTTGCATTCCTGTCTCCCTGCACATGTACGGACTGCATTTGCTCTCCCTGAGTTAACTGAAGTCGCACCCGCTTCGCTGTACCCTATCGACATGCATCGCCTTGCATCGCTGTGTTCGGTATTATTATATTCAAGATTTATGTCGTCGATTGCCTGATTGATTGGGAGAGCAGTGGGTCTGAGTGCCTCCCTCCCTTTATCCGTTCCCCCGTTGAGCACCGCCTTCGTCCGCACATCTCACGGTCGTCCGTTGTTTTCATTTCCTTCTTGCGTGTATCCCATTCAAAATTTGCCTTTGGATTGACTTCATTTTGTAAGGGGGGATAGGCCACGGGACCAAGGAGTGCTCTGAAACGACGCTGCTGACCATTTGCCCTCAATTTGCGCAATTTTCAGTTTCATTTGCGCATTACTCGCGAAACACACGCACCACATTCCTAAGCAACTCCGCTTCGTTTGCTCAACTTTGTTGTGTGCATCTATTTACTTTCCCATATGCCCAACCCAGCATGTGAAATGAAATGACAATAACCGCATACAACAGAAAGGTAAGATTGTTCTCAACTTGAGATGAGCGCACCTTCCAAAACCAAAACAGGTCAAAGGCAATATCACGTTCCATTCTATTTGTTTCCCAATTTCATACTCGCCGCCAGTTTCACCGTCATTTTCTGACCTGTCAGCTCAATACTTGCTGCTCACATAAGCAATTGTCCAACCGAAAGGGGCGCACCTCTTCCAGCCGCTCCTCCCCGCCCCCACCCTGCCGCCCCTCCCCTTCCTCATTCGCCGCCGTCAACAGCTCCTCTGCCTCCCCGAGCGCCCTCGCATCTTGACGCGCCCGATAAGCCTGCGCAAAAAATCCCTTTCCTCAGAACAGTCATGCACACAACGGAGAAAGCAACAGCCCGCGGGGGTGCTCTCCATAGACAAAAGAAGGATACCACATGCGAAGGCGCACGCACACACCGCGACAGCAATTCAGTAAATCGTAAACACACGCGCTCATGCAGAGCAACCCACCCTCACGCACGAGACAATGTCCGTGAAGGTCACCACATAAGTCCAAAACAATAAATTCGCCAACCCTCCGAATCAATATTTAGCTGTATTTTAGTATATTTTATTATATTGAACAATTTATTGTAAGCAAAACGGTGACTCTTCTTCATCGGTTTGTTTGCTCTCTGTCGTTAAATTCTTTGGTACAGGGCAGCGGTACCTGTACATTCTCAAGTATTGCGACATGGTACGGGAGCCTTCTTCTTAAAGTACTGCGGTGGGTAGTGATGCGTACGTACCACAGCAATAATAATATTACTTCAAACACTTACTTGCAATATTTACATTCAAAATAAGAAATTGGATTACAAAAGAACAACATGAGCACGGACAGGGAGAAAGGGAGGGGAGCCAAAAGGGCAAGAGCGTATGTATTCAAAATAAGGCGTTCAGGTACAACCGCATGCTGCTCGGGCATAGAAATCACTTGACTCACTTCCACCCCACTCACACCGTCTCCGCTCAACGCCGTACCTCCATCGCGGCGTCAGACTTTCCGTAGGGCCACATCGCGCCCAACACCGCCGCTTCCCTCAGCCGCCCCACTCCGCCCGCGCCCCGCACCTCCCCCGCCATCAGCTGCTGCACCACCAGCCGCCCGTCCAGGTCGCCCACCGTGCTGCCCACCTGATGGAGGGGGCGGACGCAAGGGAAACGGTCGGCGTTGCGGCGAGCCCCCAGAAAAGAGTGCATAAACACATTATAAAATGAAAATTGGCGAAATGAACTATAAAAACTCAAAAATTTGTAAAGAGAGGCGAGCGGCAATTCTGCCTGTCAGCAGTCGACACTGCAATGACGGGTGTGATACGGGATGGGAAGAGGGGAGGGGGAAAGGTGGGCACACTTGGGCGTGCCTCCATTTCCACAACTCATTGGGCGAATACATTCACAATACTTACCAAAAATCACACACGTACAAATTTAAATGCCACAACAAAATAAATTCAACTTTAGGGAACACGTGTGCCCGTCATTCATCAAACCCGCCACCTGCTCCACTCGCTGCGCTTGCACAACTGAAATCATAAAAATAAAGCAGCTTCTTAACGCTAAACCTGCGATCGCTCAATATCGCTGCGCCGCGTTGACTGTGGCAGGCATCGACAGAAGATTGGGACGAACCACCGAGAGACGTCTGCGTCTTTAGTTGATGCGCGCTGTTGGGTTTCGGCGGGTGGGGGGGGGAGGGGGGAATGAGGCATCACCAGCAGTTGCTTGGTGGGCGCTCCGGGGCGAGAGGGGAGGAAGAGGCCCATGGACTGAACCTCCCGCGACGCCACACTCCCCGCCACAGACAACGAAAGGTAGCGCCGCGCCACCTCAGGCCACGACTCCCGCGTCGCCGGGACCGCCACGCCATGGCGCGACAGCATGCGCACCGCCTGCGCCTCCTGCGCGCCCGGCATCCCCGCCTTCTCCTGTCGCAGCGATTATCAAGTTAAGAGGGAAAAACGCAAAAAAACACAATCGCCCTCAAATTTTCAAAATCGACGGCGAATTGCATTAAAACGGAAAAAGGGTTTTCATTTTTATGGAAGAGTAATTATTTTCATGTCGCACGTGAGTATGATACTCGTTTCGAAGGGTTTCTTCGTCAAAGTCGCGAGTATGAGAACCGAGCTGAAAACTTTTACTCGGGGAGGGCCACCGCTTTATTTGGGTTAAAGACGCGGGCAGTAGAACAACAAGAAGCATCTTCATGTTTTCATTTGCGATGGGGTGAGGGAGGCAATGGGCAGTTACGTAGGTTAATATCTAGGTTTATAAGGGCCAGAAAGCCATGTTCATGTCGCACGTGAGCGTGACAACGATACTGAGAGATATATCCGCCAAAGTCGCAAGTGCAACAACCCAAATGTGTGCCGTTCATTAGGTTGACCACCTCTTCAGTCAGGTTTGAGTAGTAGCACAGAGGAGCAGCTATTTCTATGTTCTTTGTAATCACGAAGAATGAGGGAGGGTGTGCATAAGGGGAGTTGAAAGGAGGGAGGGAGAGCACCGTGGGGGGCGCGACGGCGGCCCACACCGTCCTGACGAGGCGAGGCAGCGCCCGGTCCAGCGCCTCCCCCGTCAGCACGTCAAGCAGGCCGCAATGCAGGTCGGCGATCAGTCTGCCATGTGGCGCAGTCGTGGGTAGCCTCAGCGCCGCCGCTAGGTGCGGGAGGGAGGGCGGTGAGGCGAGGCCGGGCAGCGCCAGAGGGGTCCAGAAGCGACGGAGGAAGACGGTCGCCTCGATCACCTCGCCCGCGCTCTCCGCCTCCATTCCTTGCAGCGCCGGGATGGGCAGCGGCGGCGGGAGAGCCTGCGCCGCGCTCGCCAGCTGCTCGTCCTGTTGCAGAGGGGGGGGGGGGGGGGGGGGGAGTGAGCGGGGTGAATGAATGAGGGGTGATTTTTAGGACTTTACGGGGTTACAGGACGAGCAGGGGCGAGTGTTGATGTGTTGCGTATAAAGATACAAATATCTTTAATAAATGTAATTGGGGGGCGCAAAGGGGCAGTGTGGGAGTGAGCTGAGAGTGCGAGGGTATGTGGTGAATTGGACAAGGTGTTGTGTCTTTTGACGGCAAAAGCTTTAAGTTTCTATCACGAATGGGCACGAAGGGCAGCGAACGGAGTTGTGAGAGGGGTGTGATGCAGGAAAATAAGGTTTGTTAGGGAATGATGGACTGCTAAAATGAAAGGGTTACACACCCATTGACATTGCTTTATGGAAAAGGGCTTCGGGTCCTCGGAATTTATTGAGAAGCAAAGAAGGGATGTAAATGTGTGTGTGTGGGGGGGGGGGGGGGGGGGGGTGCGGATGTGCTTGTGTATGTGTGTGTGTGTGTGTGTGTGTGTGTGTGTGTGTGTGTGTGTGTGTGTGTGTGTGTGTGTGTGTGCGTGCGTGTGTGTGTGTGTTAAAATATTTGGGGTGACTAGGGTATGTGGTGGGTTGTAAGGAGGTGGCCGAGTTCGATGTTCGGAAGAGACATTTACTACTCTAGCACGAAGGGGTGCAAGGGAGAGTAAGAGGGCCTGTGTGAAGGTGCGGCTAGGGTACATAGGGTATGTGGGAGTATGTGATGGATGGAATAGGCTTTGCTAGAATTTGGTGTGTCGATTGGATAAACGGCGACATAGGTGTTCAGCACAAAAGGGCGCGAAGGGGATGAAGAGGCGCTGTGGGAGGGTGTGTTTTGGGTGAATAGGGAAAATAGTGGAGATGAAAGGGATTGACAGGGCTTGAATGCATAAATGGATTGAGTTGAGAGTTTCAGCACAAAGGGAATGCGAGACAGAACTGGCCCGTATGCCTTTCTTTTCCTCTTTCGTTTCTGTTCACTCTATATTTGTGAGGCGAGTTCGACCTGTCAACTAAGCCTACGCAGCTCCATTGTCCGAACACATTGCTCATCAAGAGTGCTTGCATTTGAGCAACAATAACCAGCGGGGCATGCGCTCACCTCAGGTCCGCCGAGTCGTATCGCGCGCAGAGCAGCCTCGCGCTTGGCCTCCTCAGCCTCGTCGTCAATCTAAAGAAGGCAACAGCCACGGGAGAAGGAGGGCGCCCTTGTCAATATTTGCTCTCTGGGTCAACAAAGATCCGCACTACGACAGGTCCACGAACAGCACGGGTCAAAAGTGTTCTACATATTCGTGTATTAGATTCAAACTAATTCCAATCTAAAACTCTTTGCCACCAATACGACAAAAGGTATTTGAAAGAACAAACTGCAACCTACACGTCCACAATTTAGGATCCTGAGTGTTTAATTACGCTGCTGTCACCACCACCACCAGTGGTGGATGGATTTCATGCAGTGTAGAAACAATATGGAACGTAAGTGAATATGCACTGCACATTACTTGCACTGCATCGTTCGATCTCTTATTCGCGCACGCGCACGCGTGTGTGTGGAGGAAGGTAGGTAGGTGTTACGCAGGGGGAGGGGGGGGAGGGGGGGGAGGGGGTACTTACTTCTACTTCTTCCTCCTTCTGAAGGACGGCATCCGCGGCGCTGGCAAGTGATCCGCAACAAGGATGATGGCAGACGGACGGAGATTCAGTCAGACTAGCAAATGGGGATTATATATCAATGCAACTGTGGAAATGCGTATTTTTCAACTGACTTCGTTCATCGCTGGCTTGTCATGTTGCTATATTGGGGGGGGAGAAAGTAGCGAGCACCGGCTGTCGCCCCGCTCCTCACTGTCGTCCACAACTACAACGCACTCCTCCTCAACCTCGTCGCTATCGTCGCTTAGTCCCCCATTAAGGCCGGCCGGCGCGGAGCGGTTGTCGCGCGCGAATGTGCCCCAACCCACGCGCTGTTGAATCTCGGCCTGCAGATAGCGAGCGAGCATCGCTCCTCTTGAGTAGACGCTACAGCGTGGAGATCCTTCTGCAGCACCCTCCGCAGCCGTAAAGCGCACGCAGGAGGATGGGGAGAATCTTTGAATCTTTGAATGTGTGTGTATGTGTGTGTGTGTGTGTGTGTGTGTGTGTGTGTGTGTGTGTGTGCGTGTGTGCGTAGTGTGTGTGTGTGCGTGCATTTGTGTGTATGTACTCGTGTGTATGTGTGGAAGGAGGGTATAGGGTGGTGGTGGTGGTGGTGGTGTGTGTGTATGTACGTGTGTGTGCGTGTGTGTGGAAGGGGTGGAGTATAGGGTGGTGCTGTGTGTGTGTGTGTGTGTGTGTGTGTGTGTGTGTGTGTGTGTGTGTGTGTGTGTATGTACTCTTGGGCGTGTGTGTGGAAGGGGGTATGAGGTCGTGTGTGTGCGTGTGTGTATGTGTGCGTGTGTGTGTGTGCGTGTGTGTTTTGGGCTTTGTGTGTATATCTGTGTGGCAGGGGGGGGTATGAGGTGGTCCTGTGTGTCTGTGTGTGTGTCTGTGTGTGTGTGTGTTTTGAGTTTTGTGTGTGTGTGTGTGTGTGTGTGTGTGGAAGGGGAGGCGTATGGAGTGGTGCTGTGTGTGTGTGTGTGGAAGGGGTGGGGAGTACGGAGTGGTGTGTGTGTGTGTGTGTGTGTGTGTGTGTGTGTGTGTGTGTGTGTGTATGTGTGTGTATGTACTCGTGTGTATGGAAGGGGGGTATGGAGTGATGTGTGTGTGTGTGTGTGGAGGGAGTGGGGGGTATGGGGTGGTGTGTGTGTATGCGTGTGTGTGTGTGTGTGTGTGTGGGAGGAGGGGGTAATGAGGTGGTGCTGTGTATGTATGCGTGTGTGTGTGTGTGTGTAGAAGAGGAGTAATGGGGTGGTGGTGGTGTGTGTGTGTGTGTGTGGAAGAGGGGGTATGGAGTGGTGGTGGTGGTGGTGTGTGTGTGTGTGTTTGTATATTTGTGTGTATGTACTCTTGTGCGTGTGTGTGCATGGGGGGGGATGGGGTCATGTGTTCGTGTGCGTGTATGTGTGTGCGTGTGTGTGTGTGTTTTGAGTTTTGTGTGTGTGTGTGTGTGTGTGTGTGGAAGGGGGGGGGTATGAGGGAGTGTTCTGTGTGTGTGTGCGTGTATGTGTATGTTTGTGTGTGTGTTTTGAGTTTTTTGGGAGGGGAGGCGTATGGAGTGGTGCTGTGTGTGTGGGTGTTTGTGTACATTTGCGTGTATGTACTCGTGTGTGTGTTTGTGTGGAAGGGGGTATGGGGTGGTGGGGTGGTGTGTGTGTGTGTATATTTGTGTGTATGAACTCTTGTGCGTGTGTGTGAAAGGGTATGGGGTCGTGTGTTCGTGTGTTCGTGTGTGTGTGTGTGTGTGTGTTTTTGCGTTTTGTGTGTATGTGTGTATAGAAGGGATTGGGGGGATGGGGTGGCGTGTGTGTGTGTGTGTGTGTGCGTGTGTGTGTGTGTGTGTGTGTGTGCGTGTGTGTGTGTG
>JAPMLY010000981.1:0-20000 GCA_026401115.1 Tetraselmis chui
GCGTGCGCCACAGCGCGCCTTTTTGTATGCGGCATCGCATGGGAATGAAGCGACGCGCAAGCCGCGCACATGTAGTGTGCCGAAGTTGACGACCCGTTTGTCTGCCTTTGTAAGACACCATAGCGGGCAGTCCCTTGCCGTTATGGGAGCTCACCCCGCAACAACCTTACTTGTGCGCAATATCATTCGACTAACCACTATCACTTATGCAAGCCTACTTCCGCTTTTGCTCTCATCTGATTCAACGCTCCCCTAACACGAACCCCTATCATTGTATACCCCACGTCCATTGGTAATTGTTTTCCGTGACCAAGCTACAATAATGAGTTATTCGGTTATATAGCGGATCGGTATCGTCAGCGTTTATTTATGGCATCACGTGCTTATGTTTGAAGGTCACCCAAGTACTTGGTGTTGTTATGATAGCGGTACTCTATCTGCGCGTTAGTAAGTACTAGTAGTCGGCCGGCCTTGCCGGTGTCTTCGCCGGTCGCCAACTTCCCTTCTCTCACTCCACGTGTCCCCACAACAGGCCCCCTAGCGGGGTCGGCTCGACTTCCCATGTATCCAACATGCTCGTTCCATTCCAACTTGTTATGGGCCTTTTAATACACAGTTACACGAGAAGCGTTGGTGTCCGCTCTCATGTGGCTCGCTCGTCATACCTACGCCGCCAAAGGATAAGAGCTGTGCTTTTCGCTTTTCGGTGGATGGCTAGCCTACCCTTTTGTTCTAAGCTCGACCCAGACGACCCTGCAGACCCATGCCGGACGTTAGAACTCTCCCCGCACACTACGGGCACCGTCTTGATTCAAATCGGCTGCGTGGAGATCGATAAAGAACTGACTTACAAACAAATCTAAACCAACGACGTCACTTGGCTGCTGGCTGACCACCACAACGGGCCTTGCGAGACCTCTATCCAAGGTGCCCCCCACCTGAATAAAAAGAGAGAGGGATCCGCCACATACGGCTCTCAAGACTCGACATAAAATGCCCCAACACCTGCCAACCATGCCAACCCCTCTTCTCTCCCATGGGTCACATTTGAGAAGACCGCGCGGATGATGCCACCCCGGACGTCGAAAAAGACATCGCGGGATTTGGAAGAGAGGTAAACTAGTATGAAATTCCTTACGAACAAATAACAATAAAGATATTGAAAAACCAACAAGCAAAAAGGGGAAAAAGGACTAAAAACCCCCACACGCCTAATAAGTAACCAGCAAGTCTACATATCCATGAGCTGGCGCGATCGAAACTCTATGACAATATGAGTATGTTTCATTATTCCGTGATGGAGACGGCCTTTGTCGACTTGAAATGGGGACGCTTCCGCCGATGAGTCAATCCGAAGACATGTACTTGTACATGCCAAGAGTGTTTTGCAGACTTCGTGAGTAGTAGAGGTTTTATAATTGTCCCACAATTGTTGTATTTTTGTCCCACAATTCTTGTGTTACTTGTCCCCGCTAGATAAGAGAATGAATCCCCTAGCCTAGAATAAACTCCCGGCCTAAATTTTGTTTCTTATCTTCTTGATGGGCGTAGAAAAACGGCCCTTAGACGGCAGCCATGCAATGAAGACCGGTACATGTTGTAAATCATTTTCATATTCAGCTTACTCACAAACAAACAACTCACGTCGAGCGTCATCCGTATTTAAAAAGATCGTACAAGAAAAAGCAGAAAAGAGGGAAAAACTAAGCCCGAGGAACATGAAGGCATGCCACAGCGTCAGCACTCCCCACAGCGTCATCCGTATTACAATCCATGAAAACATGGAACCCTTCGCTTCGTTATCCCATGTGCGGTAAATTCAGTACTAGTAATAATCACATGGCGGTCAATTGCCCCGTGATGTCCGCAACAAGACAACATAATAGGTAGAACAACGCCCCCCAACTATTGCCCCCCCCCCCTCCCACTTAAACGGAACAACCGAGGCCAATGGGAGAGCATGAGTGAGGACGTTGGTATTAAAAGAATTAATAAAACTTTTTTATCATCTCCGATCATCCCTCAACCCCATTTGACTGCCATCTCCATTCCTCTCCCATATGCATACTCGCATGGTCAACATTCATGAATGTCCGTTCCTCGCTTCCCTCACCTCGTGCCCCGCCGTCCTCTTGGAAGAACTTCTCCAATCCGCACATTGACCCCAAGCCCACAAACTGAAATGCACCCGTTGCGGACGGACACCGATCCGACACAACATACACCACAGGTTCAGACGAGTCGATAGGCCACTGGACATGGCCATACACTCTCATACCATGAACCCTCGGGGAACCAATACCCTACAAATATACCAACCTCAGAAAAGACGCACACACATACAGCACCAAACACACACTCATCCCTCTCACAAACCGCCAAACATGGTACCCTCCTCGCCCGCGCCGCGGAAGACGGAGCCTACTTCACATTCCACACAAAACACACAACACTCACCCACACCCAATTCACTCATAAGCAAGAGTTCATCTGGGGTGTACACAACACCCGCCTCCTCACCTACAACTCCACCCGCGTTGCCCCATGTGTGGCCAATTCACCATCAACGACCACATGGCCGGTAACTGCCCTACCATGTAAGTCCTAAGACATGACCGCCACAACAACGCGGTACAACTCCTCCTCTCCCTCATGGATCGCCACAACGGAGGCTGATGGGAGACCATCACCGCAGACTTTGGCAATAAACCCATCAAATCATTGGCATCCCCCACATCCACCCATACCCCTCTTGAGTATCATCCCCCTCACCCCACCCACATGCCTACCCGCCTTGTTGTTGTTGACGAGGGCCTCTCGCCCGACTCCCTAACCTCATGCCATGCCATCCTCCCCACCGAAATTCTCCCCCCCGCGCTGAGACCCCCGGCACACAAACCCGAATTCATCCGACTCCTCGACCCTCGATACGTCTGTCATACAAACGGTCGCCGCAAATTCTCTTCGATTAAAAAAATCCAGATGGGGGAGTGGAAGTATTACACGGACCACAACCTGTCCCACACAACTCAAATTATTCGCGCCAAATACACCCCACTCGCCAATGCCATCCGCCAACACTGGCCAAGTACCGAAGTCGACATCCTTCCCGTCGTTATGAGCCGCACGGGCACACCGCACTCATCCACCATCGCAAGTCTCACCTCTCATTGTCGGAATATCGGGAACGGATAGTTACACGGAGGTCATGCCGGCCCCGCAAGGGGGCCGGGTGTGGTGACTAGAGAAGTGGGAAGAGAGAGATGGCGGCCGGCGAAGACACCGGCAAGGCCGGCCGATCGCCACTAATAGGGAATATAGTACCGCTTATAGAATAACACTAAGTACTAGGATGACAAATTGCTACCTTGTACATAAGCACTAGGCAACGGGATGCTAGTGCGAGCACCCCCCCTTAAGGTAGCCGAGGTCTTGACGTCGTCCTAGCTTGCGTCGAGGAAGGTGCCATCTTGGTCGAAGGTGTAGTACTTGTAGCGTGTGTCTCAGGCCAGGTAGGTGTAGCGACATGCGCTCACCGGAAAGTGCCGCTACCGGCGAGTTACCGATAAGAAGCGGTTCCAAAAATACTGCGTAATGTACCATTCTGACATGTAGCGGGAAAAACTGTCCCCGGGCGAATTAGCCGACGCATGAGAGCGACCGGCGAGGAAGAAGCAAAGCCAACAAGGCCGTTAAGAGCGTGTAGGCACGCAAAAGCATAGACGGGCGCTCGTTTTGACTCCCCCCTTTCGCCGTGGGAAAGTTAAGGTCCTCGCTAAGTTAGGTGAGCGTTGCGGCGTTGCCTCGGGAAAAAGAATAACAATACTAATTGAAGTACGCACGGGGCGAATTTTCGCGGGTCGGTCTTAAACATTCACATCCGGTCGAGAGCATCGGTAGGCTGAATGGTAGGTAAGACTAGAAGCTGGGTGGGGCGAGCGTGGTGCCTTGCGCTTTACGCACGCTCTTCTCCTTCTTACGTGGGAGGTGGTATGATAGTCGCGGACAACCAGCTCGAAGGCGAAGCGTGGTGTTGGTTGGACGATGAATTACTAGCGTGGCGCCGAGCGCTTTACACACGCTCGACTATTTTTTACGTGGGAGTAGGTAGGACTAGCGTGGCGCCGAGCGCTTTACACACGCTCTTCTCTAGTGTAACTTGTTGGAGGGCCCATAACCTTTCGGAATCGGGAACGGATAGTTACACGGAGGTCATGCCGGCCCCACAAGGGGGCCGGGTGTGGTGACTAGAGAAGTGGGAAGAGAGAGATGGCGGCCGGCGAAGGCACCGGCAGGCCCGGCCGACCGCCACTAATAGGGAATAGAGTACCGCTAATAGAATAACACTAAGTACTAGAATGACAAATTACTACCTTGTACATAAGCACTAGGCAACGGGATGCTAGTGCTAACACTCACCCTCCGCATTGACACTCATGACAAACTCATCTTAAAAGCATGACTCGACACATCACGCATCATCGCACAGCTTCACACGCACAATGTCTAATGAATGCATAATCTCCTACTCATATATCTCATCGAATCCCGCACAACCACTCGCCGCGCCTCCGCACACTGCACGTACGCACGCCCCGAACTCCACGCGGCCACCACCACGCAAAGCACACTCCCCCGGGGGGGGGGGGAGTAAAAACCCCCTCCACCCTTTGGAGAGGTTGGATTTAGGCGGATAGCGGTATAGCCCTAACTTGTAAGTTTCCTGAATGGCATTGTTGGGAGGGCCTAGAGACAGCAGCCGGTTCATACGGTACATGTTGTAAAACAATTCAATTCCAATTTCAATTTGAATTGGAATGTACCCGTTTCTTGGAACCCCGGTCACGAGAAAAAAATCCGCTACTCATCGCGCATGGACGTTTCAAAGTCGGTGGCGGACGCAAGCTCAAGAACGTTAGGCGACAGCGTAGGAAGCCGCGCGAGAGCAAGCGTCGCGGGATGACAACGCGGCGCGTATTCAATGAGCGGCCGCGGAGCTTGCGGCTCACCGATATGAAATGGAATGTCTCGCCAAAGGAAGCGACAAGTTCACCACACAAAGTGAAGCCTTCAAGGAGCAATTAAATTCATAGTGAATTCCACCCCGCTGGAAGGAGGGCCGTGTTTAAAGGCTCAGCGCGGCTGCAGTCGAATCGGGCATCGCGCATGTCACGCAACTTGATAAGAAGTGTAGCCATCGTGAAAAGATGAGTCGTGTAGCCCGTAGACTCACGGCCCACACCTTGAGCAACAACCGGCAGTTTGTTTACTGATAGAGTGCATACTGCTAACACAAATCAACGCAAATGGAAACACAATTGGGGCAGGTGTTGAGGATGTCGATGGTAGAATTAAAGTGAATGAGGCGCCCGCCGGCGGCGCATCGGCGGCGGTCTCGGCGGGGTGTGCGCTCGCAGGCTTGTCGGCACTGTCTCACCCCAATCTCCACGTGGTGATTGCTGGTAACCATGAAGCCCTGCCAAGCATGGCATGGTAGGGCAATGGGCGGTGTCACCGGACAGCTGCGATCCGTGGGATATGTAGCTGACGAGAACGGAGCCATGTACGGAGGGCTTTAAATATAGTATATGTACGCATTGATGCTATGTCTCCCGCTTGGGTTGTCATGTACTCTATTTCGCCGCCTAGTGCTTTTCGATACTCCCCCTAGTGGCTCTGTGTCTTGGAAAACGCAGCGCCGGCGTGGAGGGTACGGGGAGTTCCGTGACGGGGGGCTGTTTGAGCTGGCGGCGGACGCCATGGCAAGGCGGTGCTCGCAGCCCGTCGATAGAGCTGCCGTCGACATGCCTACCATGGGGGTAGGGCACGTTCAACGCAGCCATGAGAAGAGCTCTAGCCGGAGAAGCGGCACGGTATGGTGGAGGCGATCATAGGGATTTGCCAGCGCCCGAAAGCTATGTACGAAGGGTCTTTAGTAAATGTCCGCATCCCTCGGCCCGACGACGGATATGGCCACGGTTACCCTACATACCCTACCCATGGCCGACTCACACCATCGAATGGCGGATTAACAAACCGTGGGTGCCCGGAATAGCACCTAGGCACGTACACCGAAAGAGGTCGCCCCTTGTACTTGCACGGTGGGAGGGGGGCTACGGACACGTCGCTACGGTCTCCAGTGGACCCGGGTTCAAGACGTAGAAGGACGAGCAAGAGATATGCGCGGCGGGGGGGCACTAGGGTGCATAGGCAAGAGCACTAGCATTCCCTCTTTGAGTGTCTTGCCCCCCTTCCCCCCCCCCCCCCCCCCCCCCCCCCCCCCCCAATGTGCCCGCAAGGTGACCGGAGACTTCCACACGGAGGATCGTTGGGCCGGGGGGAACGGCGACGACTAGTCGATGAGGTGATCTAGACAATTGCAGGATCGTCGACCGACTACGCAAATAGGAGTTTTGTGCCAGCCATTATTTCCCCTCCCCTCACTGGCGCGATGCAAAAGATCTACCGTGATGGTTTGCATGCGACTCGACAGGTGACCGGCTTTGGCTAGCAAGCGCCTCGTCTCGGCGGGAACAAGCTAAAATCGTGAGAGTCTAGCGACAACTACATTTAGCATTCTAGTAGACAAGTGGATTTATGTTTGCTTATTTATTTTTCGTAGTTCATACGGTTGTTACTCCTTAGGCGGCGCCGGGGGGGCAGAAAGAAGGGGAGGGGGGTGTCAAATTCTGTGGATTGATTACATATGTATAATCCTGAGGAACAACGGCACGTATTACAATACTGCGTGTCGCCATATTTACCCGGTTGAAAAGTACCCGGGCTTACCTTAAGCGCAAAATTTCTTTAGAAGGGGGCTTATCAAGGGGGGCGAGAGACAACTATTAGTATTGTTGTAAAATAAAATCAATAACAATTAATGCAATTAAAAGTAGGAAATGAAAATAAGCATGTACATTTGGGCAAATCGGTGGTACCATATGTCCTAGAAATATGTACTTGACATAGGTGCTTCCCGAATCACTCTCAACACGGAACCCCGTGGAGTATACTAGCGCATTAGTGTACCTTCTGCCATGCGAGATAGCACTCATTACGAGACCGCCATGTCTTGGGAAAACATACGATCTACGACGTATTTAGCACTCTTTCAATAAGGCACGGTGAGCAAAGCGACTTGTTCGCTACAATAAGCGCGGTGGCATCCCCACTCAAGAATACATGCAACTTAACTGTATAGACTCACACCCCGGAGTAAGAAAAAAAAAACGATTTAACTATGGCGTAGGGCGGGATTGCTCCTCGTCGCTACGAAATGCGAAACTAAGCGAAGCGCGATATGGAGGCAGAGTGGCATTCACATGTCTGATACAACGAAAACAATAGTATCGTCTCCTCTTATAGCGGATATGCAAAAAACTGTAAAAAAATACATGCGTAAGAACCAATGCTATGGTGGCATCCGTGGGCTACGCCACGGCGCAGGCCCCGGAGGGGGTGCGCTCGCAAGCCCGTCACCACTCTCCTTTCTCCTCATGTTAGGGGTTGGTAACCCTCATATTGTGCCATGCCTGGCACAGTAGGGGGCCGGATGGGGTGAGTCGACAGCTACGATCCGCGTGATTAGCAGTTGTCGTGATAGCCACGTACGGCCCTTTAAAAAATACATGTATCGACCTTCGCTGAGGTCTCCCGCTCGGCTCATCCGGTATCTCAGTACGTGTTGTCCAACATCCGTGAGGTGGCGGGGGACCTACGCACGTTGGATCACCGCGTCGGAAAGAACGGCGCAGACATGGGGCGGGGCGATGGAGCAACCGTGATAGATGTAAGTATGATGTGTAGAACTTTGACAAAATGATAGTAAAAGCAAGCTGAATAGAATCACATATTCCTTGATGAGCTGACTCTTTTGTAGCCTCTCGGACTGATCAATGCTAGACTTGCATAGAGTTTCAGGATAAGCAAAGAACCTTGGCCATTGGCGTCTTATCATGCTACGGGCAACCTTGTGTTCCCTTGGATAATGTGAAGCATCTTCATTTACTTGTCATTGGTATTGTTGGTACTAGTACGGTATGAAGGAGGGTTGAGGCAATTGGTGGTATCATGAGCACTAATTTGGGGAATAGAAATTGTATTACAACAATATTGGCAAATTGGACCGAGTGTTGTCTAACGGCCCTCAAATACTATGCCATTTAGGACACTTAGGAGAACGATTGGGCCAATTACTCTTCGATGAAATGAAATGAAATTGTTTACAACAATACCAGAATTAACCGGTTGCTGTCTCTGGGCCCTCCGTGCTATGCCAAATTAGGACTCATAAGCGTGGGCTAGACCGTGAACCACTAATCCCGACCTCTCCAATGGGAGTAGCGATACCGTCTAAAACACACACGTGAACAAGTGTTGTATGCATACAAAGATGAAATATAAAATGTCGCTATTCTCCACGATACGCGGCCTGCTCTAGCCGTTGCGGGTCGCTAATCAACAAGATTGTTCAGCTTGACCTAGTTGAGACGAACCTACCTGACCTCGGCTCATGTGTAACTCCGGTCGTGCCGGAGCTAGGGGGGAAAGGCAGGTGAAAAACCCCCTCGCTCAGGCCGTCGTCGGTCCCGTCTCGATCCGTGCTCATCCCCGCCCGAGGTATTAGTTGCTCCTCCCGACGCACTTCGCCACTTAGCCGAGTCTTCCCTCCTCATTCGGGGGCTGAGAAGAGAAAATAGCTAGGCTGCAGACGGTGTCCGACTGGCTCTCCTGCCCCCGTGAGATATTCTCATGTCCCATGTCCTTGTTCCGTTTGTTTCCAATACCTGTCTAATCGTGTTGGTAGAACATAGGGATCGAGTCGCCGGTCCTCAAAAGATGTTTTCCCCCAAAAAAACCGTACCGGGTTTTTCCGGCGGCGGGTGATCCTAAGGACCGCCGCCGCCAAACCGTGCCGCTCCTCCGGCTGCGACCCACCTCCGTCTAGCGTAGCAGCATGCCTCGCCCCCACGGGAGACTTAAAACTCTCGCAGGGCTTGCGACTGCTAGCGACCGCCATGCCCCAGTGCGGTTTTCCAGTTGTCCGCCGCAAGCTTCAACACCCTCGTCCCTCCGCCGATCCGTCTGTACCCTTCTTCGCCAAAAAAACTTTTCGCAAACGCCGCCCCCGCCCCTTCGTCGGGAGAGTATCTGCGAGTATTTAATCGTCGAAAAGACATATCGGACTAGCCGAGCGGGAGATCCCTGTGCCGGTGTACGGATATTATGTTTTTCAAAGATCCTCCGTACATGGCTTCCCGCTGATCCCGCGGATCGCTGCTGCCGGTACCTCGTTTAGCCCCCTACCGTGCCAAGCATGTCTTCCATGCTAGAGCAACGGTGAAGATATCGACGATAGAAGTGTCGCAGTTTTGTACATATTATGTGGCCGCAAATGTCAACTTCGCTTACTCGGTGAGCCGGTAAAGCGCACGCCTGATACGCAAAAGGTCGCGGGTTCGATACCCGGTGAGACCGATCATGGTATGTAGGCGTGTCACGACCCGAGAAGAATCCCCACCCTCCACAGAAGTTGCAAAATCCGATAATGGTGCGAGTTCGTTGCCATTCGAAGGCTTTTTTTATGCTTTTTGAACGACGCTTGCCCACTAAGCTGACCATATCTCCAAGGTATTCAAGCTCGCTACGGGCTAAAACCGTTGTTTGAGGGTGATGCCAATGCTATGGCTTGTGAAAGAACGAAACTTTAATTGTTCCACATTTTTCTTGTGTGCCATCTTTAACGAATATGATGCCACTTCAACCTCGTTCAACGACGAAACACTAGACGCGGATACATCAAGCGCTACCACTAACCAATCATCCCAATGTGATGATATAATATAAACCCTTATGCGTGAACATTAAAGAAATTGTCAACCCCTTGAAACATTCTCACCATAATCTCCCGGGCTTGCCCACGATATTCCCTTTACACCTGATTCCACAATACCACCCGAAAAACTTTATCGCCTATCCCTAGCCAAATTAGATGAGCTTAAAAACAAAATACCGATTACCTCGCCAAAGATTTTATGATAGAGTCATATTCCCCTCTATGTAGCTCCCGTCCTCTTTGCCCGCAAAGCGAGCGAAGGACTTCGCATGTGCATTGACTACCGCAAGCAAAACAAATACACACGTACGATAGAATTTCCATGCCCTAATGCCGACATATTTATTGACATGATGTTTAGTGCCCTCATACATTTAGCCCTCGACCTCGCACTTGGTTTCCATCAGCTTCGTATTATAATCCCGCCTTCGTCGTATTATCTTCGCCGATACTTTGAAACCCGTTTTTTTAACTTAGTTCGGCCATTTCGAATGGCTCAATATACCACTTGGACTCCTCTCCGCTCCGTCTTCGTATCAGCGCCCCATGAACCGCATACAACAAGCACATAAAAACACATTTATACTTGCTTACCTTGAGGATATTCGAATTTATCGATTCCATCAACGATCACCTTCGACACATTGACGGGTATAATTTCAACGTTCGCATGGCGAGGGTGAATAGGACAAGTGAGAGTGTGGAATTCTTTAAATTTTAGTGTCATGAGTGTCCAATTTATGACGGGGTTGTGACTATTTGAGAAACGAAAAACTCACCCGTAACTAAAAAAAAAGACGGTTGCATTTTTATGAAGTAACTTGAGAGTTGATTCACCGGTGCAGTGATTTTTCAGGTTTACTATTGATCGCGGTGCAACTAATTTTCTCAGCTATTCCTCAACCCGTAGCGATAATTATGTGCAACTGAAAAAGCGGTGAAAGTTAAACAGACAACTAGAATTTATAATTGCAGCTTCCATTGATTTTCAACAAAAGATTTGTATTTCCCCACACATATACACTCTTCCCATAAAGTCCGTTACTAGCGGCACGTATTGAATCACCCGCCACGCACTGCCGCGATGGCCATGCAACTCGATTGGGGGGTAGAATAATGATTTTCGAACAGCACACCACGGCGCGTTGTTCATTGACGTGAGCACCTTTACCGCCACGCCCCAATTATTGTGGACACCCACGTTGGATTTTCGGCCCATATTTTGCGGGCCGATATTCGTGCATGTGCAGGATATGCACGCCTCTATGCGTGGCTCGGCACACGTAGTGTCGCGATAAGCCGGGAGACTACTCGACACTGGGTTCTCAGCATGTTTGCACAACTGCACTAGTATCCGCCGACTGTGTTGCGCCCGGCCGTCTACAAAGCGGCGACACCGATAATGGCATGTCGTGTGCACTTGTTTTTCTTGCCACGTGCCCGGAAACACAACCAAGGAGCACGGGCTGGGGGCCTGTTGGGCTCGAGGGGCAGTTGACTTGGAGTGTAAGCACCATGGCGCGCGGATCGTTGGCCTTAGAAATTTGCGCATCGCCGGGCGTGAAAAATGGTTGGGAGCTTTTTAAAGGACCCTAGCACGGGCCTTCATATGGCCGGCGGCAAAGGGCACGGCACCATGCCATCATGGGGCATGAAATGGGCGACGCCGTGAATAGAAGAAAAATTGAGCGCTGATTGTTGAGCGTATTAGCGAAGCGGGTTTGCGGGTACCACCTGTCTAGGGGTTGCTAGCCCCGCGCGAATGTGGCAGATTTTGAAACCCTAAAAGCTCTATTTGACTGTACGAGGGCTTGGATAACATCGGACGGCGGATTTGACGCGAAAACCGGCCGGTAGGCATAAATGAAGTTGTAAACTTGTATTTACTTGGGGGAAGGGCTTCCACTTGCAACTTAGTTTGCTCGAATCGGACACTGTAAGGCGAAGCTAGGTTTTTTCAAGCCTCCCAAGCTATGGTTTTCCGGCCCCGAGCCCACCCACGTCAAGCATATTAACGGCGCATGCCATCACACCCACGTGCTCTCATGTTTGCGGACAACATGCTGGGATCATAAGAACCGCATGTTGTGTCGCCCATTTCGGGATTTTTCACGAGCCAAAGTGTGGCAAATCCGAATTCCAGGGCGCCCGAATCAGGGTATACCCCGAAATCGGGGTTGGGCCGCAAACCCTAATACTTCATATCGTAGCCATGACGGGCCCCATTTGTGCCCCGCTTCCCCCTCAGCCTCACCGTCAACACAAGTTTCGGCCTGCCTTTTCAATGAGCTAAAGTACAGTTAAACCCTAGAAACCCTACATGGTAAACACCCGCTCTACGCGAAAGGCCCTATTTCACTAGTAACGGACTTTATGGGAAGAGAGTAGTCGTTAATAGCTACAACCGCCGGACGGGGTGATGAGCGAGGGGCGGGCAGCGCTACCGGTAAAGTCGCGCTAGCAGCAACGTCCACGCGTTTGGCGTGTAATGCACATGCAAGCTCTAGCGGTGCTTAAACATGCGGGGGGCGGCGAGGGCTTCGGCTATCACGCTTTATCATCGTGGACATCAGGCGGTACGATCAAGGCAAGATGATCACGCAATATGAAACTAAAAATATATGACATGATTACCTATAAAACCTGATTTGTCTGCTTTGGTGAATCATTGTCATACGATATAAAGCGGTCATTATCGAACGGTCAACTAATTAATTGCCGTAGCTTGCTGGCTGCCTTGCTCGGTGACTGTGTGGATGGGATGTATCATAGTCCTTCGTAGTATATTGATGTAGATAAGCGGAGTGCGCGGGCCCCGAATACACCGATCATCACAATACTCGTGCGTGTACCCGTACGGCAATAAAGCTTAGCGGTACTGAAAAAATCGACGATTCGTTAGATAAAAATAGAAATTCAGTGGTAACCGGGAAACCATAGAAATTATTGTGGTAAGCTTGGTCAGCGTAGCCACGACATGTGTATTGTCCTTGGGTAATAAGACGTTGCGTCCCCGCAATTGGGGTAGGAATGACTCGATTGCAAGTCGCACGGATCGTAGCTCCTTCCAAGTGATGTGTTGCTGTCGGTCGTCGTCGTACCACAGCCGCTCGCGCGCCTGAAAATTTGGGTTGTCGTTTAACACGGCTCCCCATCCGTAACCGATGGAGTCAGCGTGGAGGTACGCAATCTTGATGGATTTGCAGATTGAGTGGCCGTTGTGTTGGTCGGGCATTGTACGCTACCACTCGTGGTCGCACTTCAGCTAGTGTACCATGGGGACTCTGCCTCCCTAGCCTTGTGGCGCAACCAATACGGAGTGGAGTGCGCGTAGAAAGAAACGAGCTCGAGCGATGGCGAGATAGAGAAACTGTACCTTCCCGGAAAAGGCGACCACCAGTCGGGCAAGTAGCACTGAAGATTGCTTGAAGATGCCATTAGTTTGTCGATTTGGGTAAAAAACTAGCCTTTTTGGAGGTAGATCGTGAGGGCGAGGTGGTCGCCCACGTGCATGGGTTCCCACATGCCTTTCTTGGGGTTGCGTTGGAGGCCGAGTCGGTGCAGCAACGCCTCGACGCGGTCGCGTAGGAGTAGTGTTGTTGCACGTGAGTGGGCCATGGACATACAGGCGTCCATGTCGGGAGGTAGTCGCGTTCCACGCCTACGGATGTTGCGCAAAAATCTTCTCGTCGCCTTGTGAAGTGTAGTCGTCCTTGCGATCCGGGGCGTAGTTGGACGCTGGAGGTGATTGGCGATCGCATGCGTTAGCTTGCAAAAGTAGTTGACGGATCTTGACCTACCCATTAGTTGACTGTGAAGAAGTCGAGGTCCTCCTCGGTGTTGCCGAGGGTGTAGTAGCCGTCCGGGAGGTCCAAGGGGACAAAGTAGTCGGACAAGCGGGATATTTGGCGGAGGTGTTTGAATGTTTCGCAGGACAACACGCATGTGCAAGGCATGTTGAACTCCGCGGAGTAGCTATTGAGTTCGCGCAAGTCGATGATCAAGCGCCAGTTGCTTATGCCGGGCTTGGGGACGAGAAATATGTGGGAGACGTAGCGGGTGCTGCAACCGCGCTCATAAGCTCCGCAGGCTTCGAAACACGGAATTTCCGTGGCTAGGAAGTCGACCTAGGGCAGGGTGGCGTCCTTCATGGAGACACCGTGGTTGAAGGGCTTGGGACACATGCCGTTTTTGAATTTGACCCGCGCGCCATGGCGGATCAAGCGCACGATTTGACCGCTAGCGCCGATATGCTCCCACGCCCGCTATCTTTGCCGCACGCGGTGATGCATGTAGTTAGATGACGGAGAGCAAGAATCGGAGCGGCGGGCTTCACCACCACTTCTTCGTGGGTGGCTTGGTTCCGTGGTTGGCCTTAGTTCTGGTCGCATGAGCTAATGTTGTTGCGGCTGCGACCTTGCGTTTATCGGCTGCCAACTTCTTGGCCTTGGCGTCATGTTCGGCTAGTTGTCATGGCGTTGTCTTCGCGAACGCCGCTCCAGCTTCTTCTTTGCTTGCGGCATGTATGCCAACTTCAAGCGTTATGTCGACAACCGCTTGGGGTAAATCATCTAGTGGCCCAGAGACCGCGGTAGGGCGTGGGCGACAAAAACGCACGTGGGCAAGAGCGGCGAACACTCGGTCCGAATCCGAGCTCGTTTGTCCGCCTTTTGTGAGGCGGAGGAAGCCCAATCGGGCGGCCTCCTCCGTCGCTGCGTGAGTGCGATGACCCGCTCGGATGAGGGCAAGGGCTGCAGTCTATTGTGTTCACAACGGAGGGCCGGGTGATAGCGCATCCACACCCTCGCTAATTGCCGGGCTGGCGCATCTGTCGAAGAAGGCATAGCAACATGTGTGGAGATACTCGTCCTACCCCGCATGGGATCTCTTGTCGTTAAGGAAGCATCGCGCTGTGTTGTCTGTCAGCGTCCATAGGCGGGGCTCGTCAATATTGCGTGGGGAGCGTTCCAGTCTGGGGGGAACGTTTTTTCCGTATGCGGAGAAGGCGACGAATTCGGGTTCGGGAGGCTTGTCGTCGTCGTTCAACATGTCGATAGGTGGCTTTTCGGCCGCCGTACCACCCTCAGTCGCAATGGCCGCGTCATGGGGAATGGATTGATGGTAACTCGTGGGCACAATTGGATATGTTAAACGTTGAAGCTCTGCAATTAAGGCGGTGTTAGACGCCTGAATCTGCTCAGATATCCGGAGTTCGAGGGCCGAAACTGCAATTCAATTTATCATTCGGTAGTTCCTTGTTCAGTGAAAGAGGGTAGAGTGTCGACTCTAGGCGCGGAGGTAGTCTGCTCATGCTGGAGTGCATGTTGGTTAACGACGATTGAGAACGTGGGGACGTGTCTCGTGACGCTCGAGTGCGTATGAGACGATGTAAACTAACACCATGGTCGACTTCACGAGTCGAGATTGCAATTGCGCGAGCCAGATGGGCGAGCGCAAAGCAAATAGTGTGAGTGCTCGGGGGTTGCAGATTTTTAAGGGTTGCCGCTTGCGGCGGAGCTTGGGGCGTTGCACGAGGCGGATTTCCAGTCATCGAGGGTTACACTCTGGGTAAGACGCGCCGTTTTTACAGTGACGCTTAACCTATAGGGTGTGCGTTATGTCACACATGTAAGTAAGTTTCGCAAACCAGTAGATTTAACACAATCTGACTATGTATACAATTACATGGATACGGGTATTGGGTCAAATCTTTGTGTTGACCTAACAAACCGGCTTACATACCGACAATAATCGACTACGGACCGAAGAGGGGGAGTTTTAGCCCTCCCCCCCCTCCCTCCCCCCCCCCCCCCCCCCACCCACCTTCCTTCATGCGGAGCGGACATAATATTTTGTTGGCGTTCATTTCAGGCTGGCCACCGGCTCTGCTCGTGAGATGATCGAACTTGGTTAGCCCTCCGTAGCGGCGGCGAGGAGGCCGCGTACCGTCCGAGTATCGGTTGCATTTTATAACCTAGACTACCCTTCGGGCTTAGGTTTTCCCCGCCTCTCTTCTTCTTTTTGCTTGTAGGCTTCCGCTGCTTTTTCTTGTATTAATTTGTAAACAATTTTAGAATGTAAACGATTAAGATTTGCAGTACGGTTTTGATCTTCTACCATACTTTAGTGACTACCGGGATTGTCATTGGTTATTATTTATAGTACTTTGTCCGGATAATTCGAGTAGATGGGGGGACTCTACTCGGGAATATGTGCCTCGGGGATATGTGTATGATATGATATATCATGCACCGGCCTGTATGATTATGCGTTTTCATAATCAATACTTTTTCAGTTAAAAACCGCTATGTACTGTCAGTGAATATCTTAAGTAGCGGCAAACACGCCTAAGCTCAATCTCGTCTGCACAACCGACTTCGCGCTCCTGAGCGACCGACCATCCCTATCCTACGGTATGATATATCACCACGCCCGCCTAACAGATGAGGCGAGAAGGACATTTGATAGCAGGGGCGGAGTAGTGGGGCGTGTTTATTCCGTGCGGACCCGCTCTATGTTGCCAAGGGCGACCGGGTCTGGTCGCATGTGGTGCTCGAAGCAGTCGCGGCTGTGGCGGGAGCTGGGCATACACAAGGGAATCTCACATTGCACGCATTAGAAAGACGTCCAGTGAAGGACACCCTCGTCGAGGTAGCACCGGAGGCAGCGAGCTTGCTTGCTTCGGTATTTTTTGGAGCGGTCAAAGTTACCGGGGACGTGGACGCGCTCGTCTTGGAGGATCCGTTTCGGTTCAGCCAAAGGTACGGATAATGTCCTTCCCCGACGTTGGGCCGGCACATTGCGATATGGTAACCCGTTGTCGACCAAAGTCTTACTTAAAATCTCGGCGTAGTTCTCGATAGTTAGAGCTCAGTAGGGGTGGGAAGCGGAGACGTGGAACTTGATTAGTTTCCAACAGTCGGTAGCGCAAATACCGGGTAAGGTAGTCGCTAGTCAGAACCAATAGTCTTGGGTTCCGACTATATAGTGAACTTGCTAGGACAGATGTGGCTGTGCATACTTTACCTGTAAACATTGGAGAAGCGCGAGCATCCCCTTTGAAAAGGAATCTATTTGATCGCATTGCCTTGCAATAACCGCGACCATGCGCGATACAAACGTTGCTGATGAAGTCTGCCGGCCGGATAATGACATAACATCGGTTGTGCTTATTGCCTGGAGACAATGACAATAATGGTTAACATTTTCGTTATTATAATTACAGCCTTCACTCACACACACACACACACACACACACACACACACACACACACACACACACACACACACACACACACACACACACAAATACACACTGGCACACACACATACACAAATACACACTGACACACACACACACACTGGCACATAGACGCACACACAGACACAAATAGACACTGACACGCACACACACACACACACATACGCAAATAGACACTGACACACACACACACACATACACACACACACACACACTGGCACACGGACACACGCACACACACACACAAATGCACACACACACATACACACGCACACACTCACTCACAGGCACACACATTGGCGCGCACACACACACACACACACACACACATGCACACACACACACATACACACACACACACACACACACACACACACACACACACACACACACACACACACACACACACAGTGTGTCAAACTGTGTGTGTGTGCCAATATACCTTCGGTGCAAGTACGAAAACACACCAATTCCGTGAGTTAAGAGGTTGAGCATATCATGGGGTAAAATGATTAAGTAATGGCGGAGCTTGAGCAAATGATGCAATTTCGATGCAATATTGACCTCATGGCTTACAAGCTCGCGCCTAACAAAAATCCCCGCACAAGGCAATGACCGACTAAGACGCGCGCGGTGTGGTTGACACGATCGCTGACATTGCCCATAGCTTCACACAGAAATGACAAGAAGGAGAAACCCACGGTGCTCGCTGATATGAAACCCACCAACATCCTCGGTATTGGGTTCATTGTCCTTGGTTGACGTAATGTGACGGTGTCGCCAGGTACGGGTAGGACCCACACGGCGTCCTGGACGGTATCGTCAGGGAGAGCGGGGTCGCCATCGTCGTCGGACGAGCCGACCTCCATAGCGAGGGCTTCGCTGGTGTTGCCGGGAATCTCCCCCACCTCGGTAGGTGGCGATATGTCGTTGAAGCCGGAGTTAGCGAAGGACCCCCACGGTAGATCGATAGGTAGTGTGGGTTCGATAGTCGGCGGACCGGTATCACTCACTACCGACACTGTAATAATTGGTACTAGTAACGCACTCTCCGTAGCTGCACCGGGAATTTACACCGTTGGCCGGTGGGGTTGAAAGGGCATGCGCACTGCAACGCGTTGTGCGTTGGTGGTTTGTGTTGGTGTTGGGGTTAAACGGCTTGCGTTGTCGGATTCGACGCGTAGAGCGCGAGCCGACTCGAGTTTCGGCGGCATGCTATACCAAGTTACCACCCACACGCCTTCACCGATAGACTCGCCGACTATCCCGTAGGTTCGGTCATGTTGTTGTCGTTGTGCACCATCTTTTAGGGGGTGAAGGGGGGCTCTACGGGCGGAGACGCGCGCTCCAGTCGTTACGGTCTTCCTCAAGGTGGTGGTGGTGGGTCGCCGACATGCGATCTCGGCAAATTGCACGTTTGAGCCGCTTCCGCACCACCCCAGGTTTTGAGACAGCGGAGTTAAGCAGAGAACACCCTCAGGTACACGCTGCCAAAAATTGACAAAGTACTAACTTTATTTCCTCGGGTGGGGCTGACCCGTTTTTTGCGAGACTTTGGTGTGTACGATTAGTCATACAAATGTAATACTTATCATACACATATCCCTGAGGCAGTAGTTGTTCGTTAAGCCCATTATCAGCTGAAGCTAAATGTATACATACCCGCGGCGGAAAGGAACGTATCCTGGGCTGGTACCCGTGAGGGGTGAAGCAGCTCATGGGAACAGGCCCGCCTCACATGCTGCCGACGCGCGGAAGCCTCCAGCAGCTACCTGGGCATTGCGAGGAAGATGCTTGCAACGACGTGATTGACACTAAACTGAACCGCCCAAGTCTGAAGTAGAATGCTGTGGGACTGTGATGAGTGGAGCTGGGAACGATCACGCGTAGTTCCTCCCGCCGGCGGAATAATAAGCAAGAAGCCGCCTCCAGCACGCACGTATCAAACGTTTGGCAAGTACCTGGTATTCCGTTTTCCGCAAGTTTTCCGCAAGCCTATAAATATAAGTACTCACACTTGACTTGTATTCTGTCCATGTTATTGGATTTGCGGTAAGTGGTGCAGTCCCGAAGCTCGCCAGCAAGGTACAATATTGATACGGACGAAATTTACCTCCCGAACAAATAATACGAGCTGTAATAAAACGGAACTGAGGACGTGGACTTGGGGTCGGAGGTGTTTGTTGCAGTCCTGCGCTGTCTGTCTGAAATTTGTACTCAGTGGAAATACTTCCGATAATAGATAACTTTATTCAGTGCAGACACAGCGACAGTGTTTTTTGGGGTACCGCTGAACGTTGTGCGCAGCACTGGCTACAGAGCTCTGCAGTCATCTATATGCCTCGCGCAGACACTAGACAGGTTTCAACTTGAGCTTTGCCTTCCCCCGGCGAAAAAATAGAGAAATGTTGTAATTGCACTTACGCGCAGGATTTTCCCAGCCGCGAGGAAAGTGCGTTGTGGACGGCTGTACCGTCACGCTGCCCAGTACCGTGCTTGTAAAGAACAAAAACAAAAGCAGAGTGTGCGATGAGCATAAGAGGGCGATTGAGGTATCGTCGGACGGTTTCCGGGCGCGATACTGCCAGCAGTGCCTGCGCATCCATGTGCTAAAAGAATTCGACGGCGAACGGAGGGCTTGCCGGAAGCGCCTAAACCGCCACAGGGACAGGTGAGCAGACTCCACGAGCCACCAATTATTGAACCAGACATAGAAAAATAAAGCTCGCAGTCTCTCATTCACCTACTGAATGTCGAGTAGACACGTAACTGTTATGCGGTGTTCCTCCTGTTCAATAAACATGTGCAGTATAATCGTTATTTCGCTTGAAATGAATTGCGGTATTGATGAAGATGGCTATGAAATTACCATCTATGCTGTTAGAATGAACCTGAACCATGTGT
>JAPMLY010000981.1:25000-55000 GCA_026401115.1 Tetraselmis chui
CGCATCGAGGGCCTTAGCGGCAACAGCCTCTCCGCCGCTGCTGCTGCTCTCTTGATAGAGGTGCAGGAAGTCTTCCCAGATGGCATGCTTGCGGCTGCTGTGCTCTCGGGGAGCCCCCCAACCGTCGCAGCGGTACGTTCACGTCATCTCGGTCCTCAAGGGCATACCGGCACCGGAGTGTAGGGTTCATGCTAGTGTTTACGGCTTTCTGGTTTAAGGTTACGCTTGCTCACTGCTAGCTTAGCAAAAGATAGTTGTTATTGCTTAAGTTTGCAAAATTCGTTATTGTCTTATTTCCATTTTATTTGTTACAAGTGGCCCGTGGGGATTGCTGAGGTCGTGTTTCGCCCCGAAAAGCAGTAGTTTTTACTCACCCGTATCATTTCTGCGCAGGTCTTTGTCGGGTACCATCGCTAGCCCGTAGCCCGATTAGCCCGTCGTTGTGCCCGTCGTTCTTTATGTTTTTGTAATCATGTAAATCCTCACACATGTGTCTCTCACTCCATATTTTTAGAATCATAACAATAACCCACAGAGGCCCATTTGTAGTTGTGGCACACACACACACACACACACACACACACACACACACACACACACACACACACACACACACACACACACACACACACACACACACACACACACACACACACACACACACACACTCGTTCTCTCTCACTATGCATTTTTGTAATCACCAGAATCATGCCATCGATTCTCATGTACCCATCGTAGCGATGCGCAGTCGTTTAAGACGTGTCCCAATCCCTATCTCAATACACCAAGTCGATATCTTTTGCGAACAAAAAATCGCATTTATATTTCCGAATCCAATCGAGCTGATGACAAGGGGACACACCGACCGACAGCCTCACACAAAGATTTTGCGAATTAATGTGGTAGGATGAAAAAAACGTCGCACTAGTGTACTTTCTCAACGGATATAATTCTCGTGATTGAATTCACGTGATCAGCATGCAGTAGTCCTTCACATAACCTACGAGCAACATCGCAGCTTCGCCCATCTGCAGACGTATCTGCCTTTGCTCGGTATACCAAATAATATGATTTTTTTTTTGATTGATAAAAAGTTCAGTCACGAAAACAAATGTTCTAACTTTATCCCCCCCCACCACCACCACAAAATGAAAATGAAAAAATCAGCAGGTGTTGGAGCTGCTGCTGGATGAGAACCCCTCATTCGACCTGATGTCTGCCTTGTCGCCTCTCGTGCGGCCAGACACTCTACTGGCTAAGCAGCTAAGCGACCACTTTCCGTCCGGAATGCGCGACCATCGCCGCAGTTCTGCTTCTTCCGCGCCCACCCCGCCCCCTGAAGCAGATGACACTCATTCAATCAACAGCTGGAACGGCATTAGTTCCCTGAAACACCCGCTCACTATCGTCGTGGTTCTACTCATCAACAGCCTTGTGTTTAGCTCTCTCCCCTGGACGCGTGCTCAGATTGTCAGCCACATCCTTCTTGTTTCGGTTCTGTTGCACGTCATGCTACCCTTCGTTTACCGTAGGCTTTATGAAATGCCCATGCGGGAGTTGCGTGCATTGGCAGCGGTTCATGGGCTACTGCTGGCGCCCACCACGCCACAGTTTTTGGATGCCAGCGTGCAGGCGCAATTCGAGCAGCAACAGATGGACGTGGAAGGCAGTGCCTCCTCTTGGGTGATCTTCTGTGGATGGCTGGCGTTCAGGATAACGGCAGTGATAAAGTTGCTGTCCCCTGTTCCCGGTTCACGCGGGATGCTCACCGCACATGCGGTGTCAGGGCTGCTGCTGCTGCCCGTTCGCTACTTGGCGATCAGATCACGCTCACTCGATGCTGTCCGCTGCGTAAACGTTGGGATGCCCACGCTCCTGGTTTCCATCTCTCCCATGAGCATGTACACTTACTGGTGGCTATCTGGCCAGCCCGCCCCGATGCTCTTCTTCTTCGTCTCTACCTCCCCACCAGTATGGGTAGCCATTCTTGCGATGCTCCCAATTTTCGTACTCATCAATGCCACAGAGATGTTTACACTCGCGGGGCCGCTGAGCCCTCTCAACCTGGTGGTCCTGACTCACTTTGCTATCTCAGTTGTATGGTGTGGCCTGCTGATGGGCGAAACCGCTAAGGAGTGGTACGGCGTGTATGCGCCCTATTATTGGGTGACATGGTTCATCTGCATGCTCACAGTCATTTACACTGTCTTTATTTGCGCCAGAGCCTGGCTGGAGTGCAGCTTGATGAAAAATTTCCTGAATCATCACGCAATAAAGCAGCACTAGCCAGCCGAACAACAATCTTATTGTATGATTTGCTGTAGGCCGGACTGTAATTCATGGACCTCGAGATGTGACGGCGGGAATATTGTCGTCGATTGTGATATTAGGTCCTAGTGACATTTTAGATCCCTTTCTCTCCCACACACACTCACACACACACATACACACACACAAATAGGCATAAAACAAACACACTTCGACAGAGACACGTGTGCGGGCGTACACATCACATAAAACCACAGACACACACATTCACAAACATGCACATACATGCACACTCAATCACAACCAAAGACCAACACAAGCACCACAGGTATATGAACAGTCAAAAACAAATATACACACGCACTCACTCATAGACACACAAACACGCACGCACGCATATATTCTTTCCCACACGCACACAACCACAGGCGTGCACAACACACAAGCGATTAGAAACACACACACACCACCAATGCATTCACACGCAAAGAAACAGACACACACAGACAATCATAAAACATACACAAGTACATACTAAAGAAAACACAAGCACGCACCCACAAATATACAGACACAATACACAGGCATACACAATCACACACAACCTCACACGCACACACACAACCAGCACACTGCATTAACACACAGAAATAGACACACTCACAAAAGACACGTACATGAAAAAGGCACATACACGCACGCACCTAGAAATGTACAGACACAAATACATAGAGATACACACTCACAAACAATCACCACACTGCATTCATACGCAAAGATACGGACACACACACACACACACACACACACACACACACACACACACACACTCCCTCACAAACTCACACACGTATATACAAAAGCACACACACGCACGCACCCACCCACAAATATACACACATCTACGCAAGATCTAGACATGTACTAATCATATCTAGAGTAGCTTACAGTAGCTATCTGCAACTAATACGTATGCGGTATTACTTACAACAAAGCTGTCTGTCTCTGAGTTTCCGGTTGGGTTGTCCACGTAGAAAAAGGTTTGTTGTGACGATTGACACCTTGTCTCCTCTGGTGAAGTGTGGCGTTATAGACGGTTTTGTGCGCTTTTGCATCTCGTCCTTGTGTAGCTGTAAGACAGAGCGTACCATAGTATGTACTTCTTGTAACAATCTTAACCGTTCTGCTGCATCTTGCGAAACTGGAATTGATGGTCGCATGCTGAACATCAGGTCAGGAGGCTCCTCATGAGAGAACCCCAAATTAGCCTCAAACGGTGTGTGCTCAATTCCGAGTGCACGCGAGGCGTTGTACGCGAATTCCACTTGTGGTAGTAGCGTAGTCCAGTCAGAGCCATCATAGCAAGAGAAGCAACGAAGAAGCTGCTGAAATGTGTTGTTCACGCGCTCTGTGAGTCCGTCTGTTTCTGGATGTCGACTGGAAGACATGTTGAGGCGCGTTCCAAGGCGTCGCCAAAGAGTCTGCCAGAAGGCACTAACGAATTTGGGGTCGCGATCACTGACCAGCACACGGGGTAGTCCATGCAAACGGTAGACTCCGTGTAAAAACAAAGTTGCAGTTTCTTCGGCAGTAACAGTTTTTGTACACGGCAGAAAATGGGCCATTCGAGTTAGATGGTCTACTACAATCAGCACACTGTTAAAGCCATTGCTCTCAGGTAAGTGTGTCAAGTAGTCAAGACCAACTGTATGCCACGGTCTGGGTGGGACATGTAATGGGTAAAGAGTCGCAGCCATTTGCGGTCGAATCTTTGCTCGTCGACATACGACGCAGCGTTCACAGAAATCTTTCACATCTTGGCGAATTCGTTTCCACCAGAATCTGTCGAGTGCTTTAGCAAGAGTGCTAGCAACTCCTCTGTGACCAACTGACGAACTTTCGTGCTGCTCTGTGATCAATCTCAGTCGGAGCTCAGAGTTCTGTGGAATTCAGAGGCGATCGAGGCGCCAAAAGTATCCGTCTCTGGCTTCAATCCGGCTGTCTTTCGTCCACTCACCCTCGTCCCCATAAAACGAGTCTTGGGAGCACCCCTCGCGAATGAGATCAGCGAACTCAGGGCTCAGCTGCAACGCGTTAACTGTCCGTAAATTTAACGTCTTCAAACAGCACTTGGGACTTCCGTCGTAATTCTCGATCCGACGGAACCTCGCCATCCCCAAATAATGGAACTATGGTCTGAGGTACGAAGTATGGACGCCGGCTTAACGGGTCAGCTTCGTTCATAGCTCCCTTGCGATATGCAAGTGTCATCGAGCCCACAAACGGTTGCAAATCCCGCAGGTATCTTGCTTGCCGCTTGTTCAGCATGTTGTTCGGTTCCTTGAGCAGATGTCGCAGTGTGTCATGGTCTGTTACGACAAGGAACTTAGAGCATCCTTCAAGATAGCACCTCCAATGCTTGACAGCTTCGCATACGGCCAAAGCTTCTAAGTCGTATGCAGAGTAAGTGTTACCACGCTCAGCTGGATTCAGCTTACGCGCACAATCAGAGATTGGTTGAAGACCTCCTCCTTGGTCTTGCAACATTACTGCTGCAATCCCCAATGTTGAAGCATCTGTAGCCACGGTGAACGTCGCGTCCGAGCTGACCTCCGGAAGGATCAGGCAAGGCGCGGAAATGAGCCGTAACTTGAGAGTCTCAAAGGCTTCCAAACAGGCAGGCATTAGCGTAACCTTCTGTGGCTGAGACTTCCGCAGTAAGTCCGTCAATGGAGCCGTAAGGTCGCTAAAATGATGTATAAATCTGGCATAAAAGTTGCAAAACTGTACGAAACTGCGAACCTCCTTCTGCGTCTTGGGCACTGGCCAGTCTGCAACGGCCTCGACTTTCTTTGCGGAAACCGAAATTTGACTAGCTGACACAGTATAGCCCAGATACTCCATCTCCTGCAGACCGAAGAAGCACTTCTTAAGGCGTAAATTCAAGCCCTCCTCCTTGAATCGTTGTAAAACGAGACGCGGGTGCTCCATGTGTTACTCCAGAGTTCGACTGTAGATACAGACGTCATCGAGGTAGACAGTAACGAACTTATGTAAAAAGTCGCGAAGTATGTCATTCATCATCCGCTGAAATGTAGGTGGTGCATTGCATAGTCCAAACGGCATGGCGACTCCTTATATTAAGCCATCAGGGGCATGAAAGGCCGCCTTGTGAATGTCCTGGTCACGCACTCGAACCTGCCAGAAGCCAGAGGCGAGGTCGAGGTGAGTGTAAAAGTTCGCGTCCTTAAGTTCGTCGAGCGTGTCGTCCACACGCGGAAGTGGGTAAGCATTTTTACGCGTAACTTCATTAAGGCCACGGTAGTCAATGCACAGACGCAGCGAGCCATCAGCCTTCTCGTCAGATTGATTTGAATCTAGAGGTTTGCATATCCAATATCATGTGTACGGGACAGTAACTCTAGCGGTTACTGTTACCGTTAATATCGGCGCGTCTCGCCTGCAGGGCAACCACCTTGCCCGAACAGTTAGACGCAGCCAACGACCAACGACTTCCCCAACGGCCAGCTCTAGCTAGCCCGTGCCTTATAAGCCGTAGCTAGCCACGAGCCTAGGCACTCTCTGCTTTCGCGCTCAGCCAATCTAGGCTTCGCGCGAATGCAGTCTCGACTCTCGTAGTCGAGTAGGGTGTCAATCTTACTTTTCGTCCCATGCGCACTCGAGCGTCACGCGACACTTCCCCTCGTTCAGCTACGCAGTTCCCCAATATGCAGCCGGAGCAGTCTACATCCGCCGCAGCGGCCGATCCTCACGCTACCTCACTCGAACAACGCACAGCCGAACAGATTCGTACGGCAGTTTTGGCATCGGAACAACGGATAACGGAACAGTTTTTGGCGGCTAACGCTGCCTTACTCGCCCAGCTCCAACGACCCACAGCTACACCTGCTCCTACTGATCCACAGCAGTCCATTCCCGCCGACGCAACAGCGACGGAGGGTGGTAAGGCGGCCCCCGAGCCACCTATCGACCTGCTCGACGACGAACCCGACCCCTCCGCGGCCGAGTTTGTCGACTTCACCTACTACGGCGAAGTCATCCCGGTCGGCCTCGAACGTCCCCCTCGAGACGTCGAGGAGCCACGTTTGTGGACTCTCACGGACGACACCGCCCGCGCCCTAAGCGACAAACGCAGCCAAGCGGCGTACGACGAGTACCTACACATCGGGTGCTATGCCTTCTTCGACAATTGCGCCAACGCGGCAATTGGCGAGGCTTTGGACACGTTGTCGCACGGCCCACCTCTACCTACAGAGCAGGCGGCAGCGATTGCCCTCATCCGAGCGGGCCATCGCACCCACACAGCGACGGAAGAGGCCGCCCGTACTCGATTGGGCTTCCTCCGCCTCACCAAGGGCGGACAAACGAGCACAGATGCGGACCGCGTGTTTGCCGAATTGGCACACGAGCGCTTCTGCCGACCGCGCCCTACCGCGGTCTCCGGCCCATTGGACGCGCTACGCCAAGCTTTCGTCGACCGCACGCTTGAAGTCAGCTTACACGCCGCCAGCAAGGCCGCCGCCGGCGCTTTCGCAAAGGTCACGCCGGACAAGCCCACCGGCCCCGACGCTCGAACCCGCAAAGCCGCCGCCGACAAACGCAAGACCGCTGTTGAAGCAGCAGCCGCGACACGAGCCGCTCCACCCCCCAAGCCGACCGACACGGCTAAAACCCCAAGCAAGAAATGATGGTGTGGCCCGCCGCGCCGATTCCTGCTCCCCGACATCTTCCTTCATGCGCCACCGCGTACGTCGAAAATGGCGGGAGTGGGAGCGCATCGGCGCGAGCGGCCAAGTCCTAAGTTGGATCCGCCACGGCGTACGTGTGAAGTTCAAGCACGGCCTACGTCCCAAGCCGTTCAACCATGGCATCTCCATGCTAGACGCCACACCCGACCAACTCGAGTTTCTCAACTCGGAACTACCACGCTTCGAGGCTTGCGGCGCGTGGGAGCGCTCTACGAACCCCCGCTACGTCTCCCGGATGTTCTTGGTACCAAAACCCGGATGCAATCAATGGCGCTTGATTATCGACCTTCGAGAACTCAACCGCTATTGCTCAACACTCAACATGACTTGCGAGACCCTCAAGCACCTCCGCCATCTATCTCGACCGGGGGACTACTTCGTCTCACTCGACCTCACCGATGGGTACTACACCCTTGGCATCCGGGAGGAAGACCGCGACTACTTCACGGTCAACTACCGCGGCACCCTATGGCGCCTCGCATGCCTCCCCATGGGGTGGTCGGGCTCCGCCTACTACTTTTGCAAGCTCACGCAAGTGTTTACGAACCACCTACGCCGCCCTCCTCCTCCCACGCCCGCATCTACACCGGCCGGCCCACGCCGCCCGTCCAAGCGCTTCCTCCGGAACGCGCGATGGCGAGGCACCCGACTACTCCCCTACATGGACGACTTCCTCTTCTTAGCGGATTCCTACGACGAGGCCCTCTTACTCCGGCAGCGCGTCCAAGCCCTGCTCGACAGCCTCGGCCTACAACGCAACCCCAAGAAAGGTGTATGGACGCCAACGCAAGTCGGCGACCACTTGGGCCTCACGGTGGATTTACAACGCGGCGAGTTTCGCGCCCCACCCGAAAAACTGCTACACCTCGCACAACACGCTTCGGCCTTGCTCGGACGAGCAGCGTCCAACGCACGATGGCTACCCACACGCCAACTCGCAGCCTTCGCGGGGAAAGCGCAATTCCTCTACCTCGCCATCGCGCCCGCCCGATTCTTTTTGCGCGAGCTCCACAACGTCTTGGCTACCCGTACCGGTTGGGGGGGACGCGTGCGCCTCACCCACCAACTCCGACGCGACCTCGAGTGGTGGCGCACGGTACCCTCCCAACACAACGGCCGGTCGATCTACAAGCCCATCGAGACCGCCTATTTGCACGCCGACTCGAGCGACTACGGGTGGGGAGCCGTCCTCAACGAGGACGCCAATTACCAAGCCCGCGGGTTTTGGAGCGCCCCCGACCGCCTCCAACACATTACGTGGAAGGAACTTCGAGCGGTCAGGCACGCGGTCGAATCCTTTCTACCGCAACTCCGAGGACGACAAGTCCTCCTCCACGAGGACAACACTGCCGTGGTCGCCGTCCTAACCAAGCTAACGTCCCGGTCACCCGTCATGATGACGGAGCTACGGCGTTTGTGGTTCTTACTCGACACCAACGACATCCACATCCGCCCACGCTACATCCGGTCAGCCGCCAACGTCTGGGCCGACACGCTCAGCCGCGAAATGGACTCCGAAGACTGGCAGCTAAACCCTCAACTCTTCAACCACCTTCAGCGCCGGTGGGGCCCGCATACAATCGACCGGTTCGCTTCTATGCTCAACACGCAACTGCCACGCTTCAACGCCCGCTGGCGCGACCCCTTGTGCGAGGACATCGACTGCCTACACCTCCCCGACGCGGCGTGGAAACGCGAGAACAACTACTGCAACCCCCCTTGGTCTGCCCTACCCGCACTCGCCGCGAAACTCGAACAAGCTCAAGCCGCGGCGACTGTCATCGCCCCCTACTGGCGAAACAAAACGTGGTACCACGCGTTCGCCCGCTTGGCCACCGAGACCGTACACTTCCCAGCGTCCCGCGACCTGTTCTTCCCCGGCAGGCTAGGCAAGCGAGAAGGGGTCGGACCTCCCGCTTGGAGCATCGTGGCCTTTCGGCTAGCACCCCCTCTTGGCTCTACACGCGACGCGGTGCGATTGGCCGGGCGATACGCCCGGACCGATTAAATACTCCTGTACAGCACGTCCTCCCTCTGCGTACAGGACCGCCGCGCTACGGATTACGCCGCGAAGCAGCACAGTCGCCCTGGTCCTCCGAACTGGCTGAAACTTTTCAAGACCTCCTAGGATCAGATAAGCTCGGGGTTACAGCGGTTGCCCTACTCAGCAACTCGCTAGCGCCCTCTACGTACTCGAGCTACCAGAGCGCAATCCGACAGTTTTTTATTTTTTGTGCAGAGGAAAATATCGCCCCGCTACAGGCCACGCCGGCCACGATGGTCCGCTACACGGCCTGGCTAGCCCTCTTGGGAACGGTCGCTGCCAGCTCGCTGCAGCCTTACTTCTCCGCAATTAACAAGTTCTTCCGCGACCACCGGCGCCAACCTATCGCCGTGGGCGAACTCCTGGCGGACGCCCGCCGTGGACTCGAAATGCTACAGCACCGCCTGCTGCCCACCGCCGCTCGCCTCCCGCTACCCGCACAAGTCGCTCTGGACATCCTACACGCCGCCAACACCCTACACAGAACTTTCGCGTGGACCCCTGCTTCCCTCCCTCAGATGCAGCGCTTCAGAGCCTGTTTAGCGGTGTGTGTCAATTACATGTTTTTCTGCCGCGCCGAAACTGGCGCCCGCTGCCAGACCGGCGACCTAGTGGTCGACAGGCCCTCTCAACAAATCTGCCTATTCGTGCGCAAATCTAAAGGGGACCAGCGCCGCGACGCGGCCGATAAACCTGTCATCGCTATCCCTGTAGCAGCTAACCCCGTCCTGGCAGACCTGCTCGTCTACTACACGGAGCAGCGCGCGACCTTCTGCAACAAATTGTGGACGTCGCACAGCCTACGGAAAGGTGCAGCGTCCGCTGCCAGCTGCATCGGCGCGCCCCTCCCCGTAATCAAATTTATGGGTGGCTGGGCCAAGAACAGCGCTGTGACCGAAGGCAAATATATTGACCCAACCATGACCCCAGCACCTGCTGCTTGGCGGTTCTTCGGCTGGCTCACTCCGTCCCCCCCGCAACACTAATTCTAGCTGTGCAAGCCTTTGGCTTTAGGTTACTGGCAAAACGTGCCCTAGGGTAAATGGTCAGATTGATTTGAATCTAGAGGTTTGCATATCCAATATCATGTGTACGGGACAGTAACTCTAGCGGTTACTGTTACCGTTAATATCGGCGCGTCTCGCCTGCATGGCAACCACCTTGCCCGAACAGTTAGACGCAGCCAACGACCAACGACTTCCCCAACGGTCAGCTCTAGCTAGCCCGTGCCTTATAAGCCGTAGCTAGCCACGAGCCTAGGCACTCTCTGCTTTCGCGCTCAGCCAATCTAGGCTTCGCGCGAACCCACCCACCCATCCCTATAATCCTGCGCTAATTGACCCCCAGACCCTGTCTGTGGGTGTCTTTTGGCCAAATTGTAAGCAAGCTGACATCTTTGGCAAAACGTGCCCTAGGGTAAACGCACAAAAAGAATTGGCGAGCCGAAATCACTATAGTTGGGACGAATCAGGTCAGCCTCCACTGCGTCTTTGAGCTGTCGATTGAGCTCAGCGCGCTCTGCAAGTGACAATATGTTCAGCCGTTGGCGTCGCATCGGGCCAGATGTTTCAATGGGATGATCCCACTGTCGGCTTATAGGTGGAGAGTCGACAGGTTGCAGTAACTCCGGGAAGTCATCGCAGAGTAACGGCTGGAAGTTGTCACGTTGTTCTGCAGTTAGCTCCTCTCCATTGTGAAAGTCGGATGGTTGGTCAGCGGCTGACGTAAGTTCAATGACGTAAAATTCAGCATGACGTCCCCTGCTGCGGCGCGTCTTGCGCATGAGTTTCTGAACCTTAGTAGACGACAGTAGCAGACACTCAGGGCGTCGTTCCTCGAGCGTAGTCTCCACAGCTGTGCCGTCCATCAGAGTAAAAACCCTGGTTGTACCAAACTGTAAAGAGGCATGTTCGTCATCAAGCCATGGTAAACCCATGATTAAATCAGCACATCACGTAAGACGTAAAAAGTCCGGTGAGATTCGTGTTGAGCCAGCTCAAAAGTAACATCGCAGACTGTCGAAGAAGTCAGTCGTTGTCCGTTGGCGAGTCGAACAAGGGTCTTAGTCACAGACTTCCGAGTCTGTAAAGCAAAGCGTCGTACGAAGTCCTCAAACACGAAATCAAGTGTCACAGCGCAGTCCACTAATCCAGAAATTATGTGTCCGCCATCATGAGTTTTCACAGTAAGCTCGGTTCGAATTAACGGGCGAGCTTCCGTGAGGTCAGTCAGTAGGGCTATAGCTAGTAGGGCGAAGAAAATTGTCGCAGCGTAGCGATGGACTGTTCCGCGTCGCCACGAGGTACATGTACCGAGAGGTGTTGGTCAGATGCTGTAGGTGTTGTCGAGTCGTAAAACGCACAATCTGCGTCGACTAACCACAGCTCTACAGGCCAAGGAGCTGGAGCAACCACCTCATGTTGCGTTGGGTTCTCCAGTGACTGGCGAGTAAAAAGCTGTGTCCTCGCTGGGAATTCTTGGTAGAGTGTCCAGTGCTTAGTCACTCGAGTAAATTTTGCCCATTTCGGTAGCACAAAAACTGCCATCGTAGATGTCGGAGATGTTCGACGACAATCCTCAAAAGGTTGTGCAATCTGCTCACCTAACTCCCAGGGTGGATTAATGAACACCCGTTCTCCTGACAAGTCCCTCTCAAGAATTGAGTCACTCGGCGAACAGTGAGTTAAGTCACCGTGCGAGTTTAGACCTTCATCATCAGCACATCCCTCCAATGTGAAGTTGAATCGTCCATCCAGAGGGTCAAAGACAAAGTCAACCAGTTTCCAATCAATCCAACGTCTTGTTACATGTTTACGACTCTGTCTCTGCTGTTTTTGACGACGACGACCTGCTACAACAGTTGCATGTGTCGCGATTGTAGTCGATGGAGGTGCCGAAGGTGTGTCGACGACCTCTGTCGCTAACAGTGTCTTAGAACGAACATTAGATGTAGCCGGCTGCTCCAGTTCGTTAGTAGAACAGCCTTGCCACCATCATTGCTTCTTAGACTGAGGTTCCATAGGTGCCTTGCCCTTCCACTCCGGGCACTGAAATAGGCGGTGTCCCTTCTTGTGACACTTGAAGCAGAGTCCCTCCTCCATATGTCTCTTGCGCTCCTCAGGTGTCATTGCATTAGCGAGTGTGTTGAAGTCAACGCGGCCAATGTTTGAGGATGTTTGACCACGACCTCCACCTTGATTGCCTCCACGTCCACGTCCACGGCCACGACCACGACCACCACCATTGCGCTTCCATATCTTAGTTACGACGTCATTCAGGAAATTCTGCAGGTCCACCAGAGTGACGTCATAACCCTTCTTCGACCGATGCGACTTAGCTTGGGTCTTCAGGGCAAAGTTAGCCAGGCCGTTGATGAAGCGTACGCAGTAAACGTCGGCTGTAAGGTTCTGACGTGACCGACGTAAGAAGTCGTTGAACTGCTTCACATAGACAGCGTAACTCATGCTGCCTTGCGCAAGGTTGAGCATAGCGTTAATCGCGTCATCTTGGATGATCGACAGAAACGTAGTCTTGCGCAACTCCGCGACAAGCAGGTCATCGGTAGACGGAATAGCAACTTGGTTTTTACGGTTCATCTACCACCCATTCAAAGCTCCAGAGAACTGTGACGTAACCCAGATTAATGAGTCGTCAGAGTCAGCCGTAATACCGAGCAGTAGAAAGCGCTGAGGTTGCGCTTCAAGCCAGTCTTCCAATTCACGAGCATTGCCTCCAGACTGATACGGGGAGTTAATTGCAGCCTTGCGTTGCGTCTCCGTAAGTGTCACAGGTAGGCCAGCCAAGTTCCGAGTAGGCATTGGAGTACCCACACGTAAATCAGTCGGTCCTTCACCAAACAGCTAATTAATATAGCCCCTAATCAATAGCCAGACATGACCAACATCCACCGTTGAAAACCGGGGGTACAAGAAGAACTGTCTCGGGATAGTCGTGTCGTCATGAAAGATCGGCTGGTGTGTATAAACTGCACGACGGAAAGTCTCCCATTGAGTCACGTAACCGAAGTGAAGTAACTCGCTCTTGTGTTTCACAGCGGGAAGTAACCCCGTATGAGCGGGCGTAAGATTCAGACCGTCAATGTTAATCGTTTCCGGGACGACGTAAGTACCATCCGGATTAATCGTAGACTATGCAGTAACAGCCTGCTCAAGCTGAGCGGGAGTACGTAAGTGGCTCGTAGCAAACAGCACGGGGACATAAGCCGAGTACACGAAAACAAGATGTTGTCCATCGGGTAACGCAACTCGAACATGTGCGTCACTCAACAGTGTCAAATCATGCGGAGTCAAAGTGAGACCGGTTTCCTCGCATAACTCACGAACGGCAGCATCAACATGCTCTTCGTTAGTTGCAACAGAGCCAGCCGGGAACCAAGTTTTTTTCCGGTACGAGGCTCACGTTGTAACACCAGCTTCACGTTCGACAATTTAGTTCCTCCAACATGAATTACTACGACCACGTAACGTCCATGTCCAACAGAAGCCATATCGAATCAATCAAGCAACGTCGAGCGAATCAATTGGTAGCGAAAACGTGCGTCGACCAAAGAGCTCCGAAACTAGTGTGGCGGTTAGCCTCCTTAAGCTAAACGCTAGCACAAATCAGTTCTAATCTGTCTAGTTCTGTTGTTGCAAAATCGCAAATTGATGTTGTCGAGAGATGTTGAGAATATGTCTCACTGTTGTACTTAAGCAGTATATGTTTGTAAGTGAACAATGGAATTGTTAAATGGTTATGTCACCTCCCTCTACTGCACTGGGCTTAAATAGGTCTTTGCCCAGATAGCTTACGCATGCTTGCTGCGCTTTCGTGTCAGGCGTTAGGGGTCTCTAACCGTCGTCATCTGTCCTGAGACGCGGCTTGCCTAGCATTGGGTTTCACGACGCGGCCTCTTCTGCATCGAAGAACTCGCTTAGGCGCGTCATCTGGCTAGTTAGAATAACTGTGCATTTCTGTACGTACCGGGAGGTACTGGTCGTACTGTAGCATCAGCACCCTTTATGAATATTGCAGTAGCGACGTACCCACGTGTGTACGTCCGTCCGATGGAAAAGCACGAATTGGATTTAGTAACGAGTACATGTACAATGTCATGCAATGTACTGTTTGCAGGACTGTACTAGTCACACCAACGTGTAGCCGACACACCACCAATTACCCGCCCACAACCGAAAACAAGTGCGTTTGTAATAGGGTTGGAGGTGTGTTGGTTGTGGAGGACAATGCCCAAGTCCGCGCGACCCAATCGCGGTTGGAGTGGCCGTAGGGTTAGTGAGGGCGTGCCATTTTCCCACCACGCACAGCCGCCTCGGTGTTTTTTCGCAGTCTGCTCCTGTCAAATTGAGCGCAAAGAAATAACGGTTGGAAAGGATAGACAAAAATCCGCTTTGGTAGTGACATAAGATACACTCTCTCCTACTATTGCGGCGTGTCGGTCAGTCAGAAGGGCATGTGAGCGCTCTATGATTTATGTTGGAGTGGGCAAGGGTGGTTAGCGAGATGGTGGTGAGACGGTAGCATGCTTATCGCACCCGTGCAGCAAGAGCAACCAGCGTGTAACCGACACACCACCAATTGACCGCCCACCACCGGCAACAAGTGCGTTTGTAATAGAGTTGGAGCCTTGGAGGTGGGTTGGTTGTGGAGTACAATGCCCAAGTCCACGCTACACACTCGGGGCTGGAGTTGTTGTATGGTTAGTGGGTTCGTAAGGCGGTTTGGTGCCGCGTCGAAAACGTCGCTAGTAGCTCTATTCTGGTCAAAATTAGCGCGCACGCTTTTCCGGTACTTAAGAACGCCGTGCTTATGTTCCTATTCGGCGCTTTTTGGGGATGAGCGACTTAAACTCATGCAACGTCTTTATGATGCTCTGCGTGGTACACTGGGTTCCTATCTCCGCGACGCTTTGCAAGAGAGCAGTATCTCCGCGACGATCTCATGCTGTGGCATGCCTTCATGTTCCTTGGGCTTATAGGTTTTTTCCAAGGTTGTGCTGAAGTCCGAATTTGAGAATTCAGACTGAACTGAAGTCACTTCAGGGACTTCAACCTGAATTTAGCTGAACAGTGATCAGGCCAGAATTCAGTTGAGAATTCACGACCTGAATTAAGGCTAAAGTGACTTCAGTTCAATAGTTCAGCTAAATTTAGGCCATGAACAAAACACAGCATGAATTCAAGTCAAGACTTCAGACTGAGGGCCCGCTTGAAGTGACCTGAAGAATCCCTTGAAGCGTTCTGAACTCCGTCTGACCCGACAAACCCTAAAGCCCTAAAACATAAACCCTGACCCCGCCGAGCTCCCGACAAGTACGAATTTCCATACATAAGGCCTTATGTAATCCCATGATACAAATATACTATTTATCAATACTTACTCAGTACATCGCAAAACGGCCACAAATGGGTGACAAATAACGGTACGCAGTATTTCTCGACGGATATCGCCAAATCACAGGGCGGCCAAACAGGGACAGCTCACCCGATTAAAAAAACTTAAATCCAGGCTGACTTCAGTCCGGTCGGGTTCAGGCCACTTTCGCCGAGATTTCAGACTGAACTGAAGTCACTTCAGATTAGGCTGAACTACTGCACTCGCCTGAACTGAAGTGACTTCAGCACAACCCTGGTTTTTTCTTCTTTATTTTGCTTGGTATCGCTAGTGGCCCCCGCTGCTTTTTCTTGTAAGAATTTGTTTCTCAATGCGAACGCGCTATCAAAATATGCGTTCGTCGATTATACTAATTACTAATGATCAGATGTGCCGATCTGTTACTATCGTGGCACGATATCTCAATAGCAGGAGAAGCGAGTGCGACCAAAGCCGAGCGCTATGTACTCACACGTTAAAAATAATGGCAAAAAAAGATTCACAACAGTAAGACATCAGCAGTGAAGATGCCAAGTGGCCGCCTCTGATACTTTATGTTCACATCCATGACTCCACGAGGTGCACATGTCAGCCGAGTTAATGCCAGATGCGCAAAAACGTGACAATCTGTTTACGCTTACTACAAGGCAGGCGTATATTTTTTAAATAACATCTAATCTTTCGTATATTGTAAAGTTTTTGATTACAAGAGAAACAGCATGAGCACGGACAGGGAACAAGGGAGGGAAACAAAAGGGCAAGAGAGTGATGACAAGATGATCACGGAATCCAAGGCACGACAAAAGCCAATAAGAACTAAGGATTACATTGGGCACAAACCAAGCAGATCGAACTAAGGAAAGTTCTAGCTAGGCAACGCCAAGAATCGCCAAACGAGGCGGCACAGGCGGCTAGAGATAATTTTTTAGGTCGTATAAAATAATACATGTTTATTAGCGACCGGAAGTAGCGATACACAATTTTAATAATTAAAAATTCCTTACAAGAAAAAGCAGTGGAGGCCACCAAGCAAAAAGAAGAAAAGAGGAAAAAACCTAAGCCCGAGGGACAGGAAGGCATGCCACAGCGTCAGCACTGCCCTCCTGAAAAGCGCCGCGGAGAAGGAACCCATAGTGCCATGAAGTGCAGCAGAAAGACGTTGCATGAATTCACGTTGCACAACCCCCCAAAAACGCCGAAAAGGAATATAAGTAGATCAACGAACGAAATGTTGCAAACGGACGCAAACGTTGCAAACGGAAATTGTCATAGCGCAAGGAGTGAGAGTCAGCAACACCCATGCAAGGGAAGCGACGTACAACCACCAAAATAGCTAGGCGATCAGCCAACTCAACCGCCATCGGCGCCAACCGGCCCCCATCCTCCATGGCGAAGGGATAGTAGTCACGGATCGATTGAACCGAAGGCGTGCCAAGCAGAGCAGATACACAATTTTATTCATACTTCTACAATGCTCCACGGCTTTTAGTCCTGCCATTTCATGTACCCGTACCGTGTCGGCTTCCCGTTGCGAAAATTGTTTGATAGTAGATATCGCTCGAACGCACACGACAAAAAAGGATAACAATGCCGTCGATACCCAAACAAAAAGAAATCTGACAAGAAAAAAGTGGAAACCACCACGCAAAAAAGAAAAAGGAAAGGAAAATCCCACAAGCCTAAGCCCGATGAACAGAAAAGTGTCCCACATCATCATCACTGCCCTCATGCAAAGCATCGCGAAGAAAAAAACCCAAAGTACCATGAAAAACGACGTTGCATTAACTCACGCTGCACATCCCCCTCAGACATTCGAAAGGGAAGTAGATCGACGAACGAAATTTTGCATGCGGACAAAACTATCAAAACGGAATGAACGAGAGTTCGCGGCACCTATGTCTGTAAAGCGACGATCTGCCGCCAAAATAGCCAAGCGATCGACCAACTCAACCGCCATAGGCGCCAACCGGCCCCCATCCTTCAAAGCGAAGGGATAGCAGTCATGGACCGATTGAACCGAAGGCGTGCCAAGGCGCAAGTGCGGAGATCCGCGTCCAGTTTGCTTTGCTAAGCTCTCAATGCAAGATTACTAGGGAGTGGGAGGCGAGTGCCTATTTGAAGGACACTTGTGCTCGTGCAAGCGCTTTTGGCCGTCACATCATCAACAACAAGATGACGACGGTTTGGGGCCCTGAAGTCTAACCACACCACATCCCCATGTCGATCGCGAGAAGCTCCCGACCGAATGCGGCGAACCTCGATACGCAAGTCCCGCCCCTTAGTAGCCCCCGGTTCAAGTATGAACTCTTCACGGACGTGAGGCGCCCGCCGGCGGCGCAGCGGCGGCGGCCCCGGACAGGGGTGCGCTCGCATGCTCGTCGGCACATACCTCTACCTCCACGCGGTGGGCGTTGGTAACCATGTAGCCGAGAGAGGCCTGGCACGGTAGGGGGCTAAACGAGGTACCGACAGCTGCGATCCTCGTGATCAGCAGCTGTCGGGAAGCCCGGTACGGAGGGTTTTGGAAAACAAAATATCCGTACACCGGCACAGGGATCTCCCGCAGTCCCGCTCGGCCAATCCGATATGTCTTTTCCGCGACTAAATACTCGCAGATATTCTCCCGACGATGGGGCGGGGGCGGCGTTTGCAAAATATTTTTTGGCGAAGAAGGGTACGGAAGGATCGGCGGAGGGACGAGGGTGTTGGAGCTAGCGGCGGACAGCTGGGAAGCAACGCTAGGGCACGGCGTTCGCTAGCTGTCGCCAGCCCTGCGAGAGCCTTAGGTCTCCCCTCGGGGCGAGGTCTGATGCTACGCATGACGGAGGTGGGTCGCAGGCGGAGGAGCGGCACGGCCTGGCGGCGGCGGTCCTTAGGATCACCCGCCGCCGGAAAAGCTCTATACGGGGGGTTTTTGAAAAAAATCCCGTACCCACCATCTTTTGAGGACCGGCGACTTGATCCATGTGTTCTTACAACCCCTTCCCTAGTCTGTACCCGGTTATCGATAGGCTGCCTCAAGCAGTGTGCCTAGGGTTATCGTAACGGCACACTGCTCATAAAGGCGGCCCCCTAACAACGTAAACCACCGGGGGAGGGTACGGACGGCCATCGCGCGATCAGATAGGTGTTGGAAACATACGGAACAAGGACATGGGACATGAGAAATCTGGCTCGGAGGCACGAGAGCCAGCCGGACACCGTATGCAACCTAGTTATTCTCTCTTCTCAGCCCCCGAAGGAGGAGAGAAGACTCGGCTAGGTGGCGCGCTGCGTCGGGAGGAGGAGCTAATACCTCGGGCGGGGTTGAGCACGGATCGAGACGGGGCCGGCGACGACCTGAGCGAGGGGGGTTTTTCACATGCCTTTCCCCCCTGGCTCCGGCACGACCGGAGTCGCACATGAGCCGAGGTCATGCGGGTTCGACTCGACTAGCTCAAGCTGAACAACCTTGCTGATCAGCGACCCCGCAGCGGCTGGAGCAGGCCGCATATCGTGGAGACTAGCGACACTTTTTTATTTCATACTATATCCAAAAAAACGTATAGATAAAAAAATAATAAATACATGGTTACCTGTATGTTTTGGACGGCATCGTCACAACCAATGGAGAGGTCGGGATTAATGGTTTACGGTCTACTCCAGCTTATAAGTCCACAAATAACTTGCTTTGAACGGGGGGGGGCCAAAGACAACAGCCGGTTTATACTGGTATTGTTGTAAACAATTTCAAATTTCAAATTTCACGGACGTGGACAACCCGATAGTGGAGTTAAATGCCATACCAAGAGGACACGCACCGCGGATGTGGTATGGATGTGGTATCGGGTACCTCTATGCGCTCACCTGACATAGAAATATCCGATACCGTTGACGAAGATCCATACCCACGAGACTCATTGCACTGTGTTGGGCATTTCCGAGGATTAGAGGCGCGCTCCACAATAAGGCCCATCACACGGTGCGATGCCATCGTATAGCAATCGGACGGGACCTTGAAACTATACTCATGTGAAGCGAAAAAGACAGCGAAAGCTCCACGACCCGTACCCGAAAGCCCCATCATATAATCCGGTGGGGAAGGTCCGCAAAAAGCCAAGAGGTAAAGGTAGGCTCGGACACGAAAAATGCGTGAATGCCTCGCTGAATGAGGCCCCAAAAATCTCCGGAGCGGGTGAGAGCATCGGGAGTCGGAAGATGTACGCAAGTCAACGGGTTAGCGGACGCCGCCGCATTGTCAACTACCAAATCGGCATCGGGGCCATCATAAACGGACATGGTTTGGTTTAGTGTGTTAGTCAACACCGCGAGATCATTTTCCGAACCCCCCCCCCCCCCCCCCCCCCATATTGGAGATCGTATCATACGAATTACGCAATTGGACCGCCCACGATAAAGTAGAAGTAGCAACATGCATTGGTTCATGACAGATAACGTTGTACATAGGACCAAGCGACTTGGACTCGCAAGTGATAATCATGTTGACAAGGGTCGCAGTGAATGAAGCATAGTGAGCAAGGTCAGCATCGAGCTCGAGGAATTTTACATTAAGCCCCCCCAAATTCCGTTGGTTGGGAAAAATGAGCTTAGCGCAATTCAATTGATCAAACGTTTGTACGGTCTGCGAAACGCCCAAGATTCGGAAAAATGTAGTACGAACGAGCCTATCTATAGTAGTAAGGTACGGGTTATAGACATCAAGTGGGCGGGTGCGCAGAAAGAACCCGTAGCGGCGTAAGAGGGGGTTTTCTCTAGCATTTTCCCTCCTTTTTTCCGCCACGACCGAAGTCAAACGGGAGCTAGATTAGGCTGGCCCGTCGCCCCTCTCGAACGCCGATCGGCCTAGGCCGGTCGGCACCCCGGCTCACTGGGAGCGGGCCGTGCAACGTGAAGTTCGAGCAGCAATTTCATGTTGCATTCTCGACAAGTGGATTTAATTTAATATCCGTTGTTACTGCTTGGGCGGGGGGACCCTTGCGACTACTAGGGTTGCTTAGAGTTTCTAACCTCCGCGGAACGTCGGCACACATTGCAGAGAGGTGTGTCGATAGGTGTACATGGTCAAATAGTACCCGGCCCAGTCGTCCTCCTAAGTGTCCTAGATGGCATAATGTTGATGGCCGTTAGATAACAATCGGTCCAGCTTGCCGATATTGATGCTATACAATTTCAATTTCAATAGCGGCGTACCGCTACCCAAATACAAGAAAATGCTTGCTTTGCCAGAGATACCATCACATTTACTGTTATCTCCGAGGTACTTAACATACCAAAAAACAAGCTCATAATGAAATTAGGGAAAATCAGCAACTGAAAAGCCGAAAAGAAAGAAATTCAGAGCGGAACTATGCCCGTCGCAGGGCATTGGGAATCATACTCATTTGTAACAAACATAGCAATGGAATCCACCATCAAAAAGGAGAACCAAGGGGAGGCAAAAATGCCTAAGCCCGGGGAGCAAGGCGGCACGCGACAACAGTTTCACCACCCTCATGGTAGGCATCACGAAGATAGGAATTGAGCGTGCCATGAAGAGCCACGGAAAGACGCTGCACGAACTCACGACGCACATCCCCGGATTCGGCGAACCTCCAAACGCACATCCCGCCCCTTCACCGCCCCCTTGTGGCATTTAGCCTATTAAAGCTAAGTGCTAGCACAAATCATTTCTTGCTTGATGGTGCTGTCATTGTAGGTGGAAGTGTAGATGAAGAGAGACGGACGTTAAGTGAATGTTTAATGAGTTAGCAATATAATGTAATTGAAGAATGGTTAATTGTGTCTGTCACCTCCCTCCACACCACTGTGCTTAAATTGGTCTCGCGTGGCCTCGTGTGGTCCTCGTGCCATGCGCTAGTGCTCTCGTAACAATCTAAACATACTAGCGACGTAGCGGCTCTATCTCGGGAAATCATACCAACGCGTCGTGTAGCATATTATTAGATAAAATGTACGTACTAATATGCTACCGGGGGTTACTTGTAGAGCCGTAGTGTACAATACCTACGAGCTAAATCGCAATGGCGACCCTACGTTGCCGACGAAAGCGCATGGAGTGGATCCGGCTAATAAAAGTAGGGTTCGAACCCACGAATTTGAGTTGATCCGTGACCATGCGTGCAAAATTCGTCCTAATTCCGTGGCACTGTCGGGGTTTGAAATTTCTGCATATTTGCTTGGACTCCCTGCGTAAGCGCGGTACGTTGCCGATGGAAAAGCACAAATCAAATTAATTACAAATACATGTACAAGGTCATGCCATGAAAAATTACATGACATTACTCGTCACACTTGTGCCCCCCCCCCTCTCGACAGATCAAGGAGGCCAACCAAGAGGCTAACCTCCGCGGTAATCTTGGCTCCTTAAGTGAAGCAATTACTGAGACACAAGAATGCACGTTGGATGAGTGTGCATGAAGTCGATGTATGCTTGAGTTTGGGCAAACGCCATTGAGGCGTCCCCAAAAACTCATGTAACGCCTTAGTACGGTGTACCTCGTTCAAACCGGTGCCATGCATTCGGGATGTCGTTATCGTTGAAGTGCGTCATGAGCAACAAACAGTTTCCAATGTCGAAGATGTGTTGTTTGCCATCGAGCCAAGGAGCGAACCCAATGACGGAAGTTATGGACCCACTACCTTGTCCACCGCGATAATGACACACAATTAGACTGGACTTTCCAACTCATTCACCTCTAAGTGCATGTTTCGACAGTGTGTTGGTGGTATTAGACCACATGACGCAAATGGCTCACTTTTCTCTTTGTACAAAAAGAAAATACAACTAAGGAGACAACAAAGGTCTTTTTACAAGGGATGTGTGGTTTACATGGCCAAGCATCCGCGTGTTTTGGTTAGTGACAGCCACCCGCGACTTGTCAGTGCTTTGGCGACACTTTGGCGACGCTTAGGAACTAGGTTACACATGTCTTCAAGTCCACATCCTAAGACTGATGGCTAAACTGAACGTGTTAACTTTGCATTCCAACAACTTTTGCGAGTTTTTACTTGCTACGACGGAAGTGATTGGGCTACTTGGCTGCCACAAGTCGATTTCTCCCACAACGCTAGTCGAGCATTGAACACACTCCACTTGAGGCGAACTACGGCTTCTCATTTGAAGAGCCTCCGGATTGGTTGCTGCCAATGCGACCGTGAATTTCAATTTCTACAACCGCTCATGAGCGATTATTACAAGAGTTACGGGAGGAGCATGATTTGGTTACGTTTGTGTTACGAGTACACAAGGATGACATGCAAGCTCGCTCTCAACCGTCAATATCACCCCAAGTCCAGCCAAGAGACAAGGTTTCGGTTGTCACAAAGGGCCTTTTTTACGCGGTCAGCTAAATCGGAGGATGAGTATCGACAGTTGGGACCTTTTATTGTGTTAGAAGAAGATTGGAGCGAAAAATTATAGATTAGAGCTACCATATATTGTACGTATGCATCCACTGTTTTAAGTAAACAATCTTTGTCCATGCTCTGCCGCTACGTTACGCCCATTTGTTCCAACTACAACTCATGAAGTCGAGAATGCCGAGTACGACCTTGACCGCAACTCGGTTGTCAATATCGACGTAATGTTCCCAGACGCCGTGGGAAATACTTGTTGTTCGACACTCATTTCAAGGACGAGCAGATTCCATATGTTTGGCATCGTTTAAATGAAGTGCAACGTACATTTGCGTGACAACTTTTCTTGGACTTACCTCATTGGCTTGACTGTGCTGGCTGCCAAAAGTACATGGACTTCATGAGGACATGCATCCCTCCAAGCGAGACTACCCCACTCGCAATGACTTCAGAAACGGAACTAGAAGACCTATTGCACTTGACTTAACGTTGATTGCATAGTTGGCATGAGGTTGATTCTCGACTTCGTCGAGAGGGGGAGGGTACGAGTGTGGCGAGTACTGTCCTATCGCAGTTCACATGAGTATAGGACCCGTACGTATCGCTCCTAGTTGCATGCCGTATACACTGAGGAAGTGTTCACCCGCAATTGTACATCCACTGCAACTGGGTCAAGTCCCAATACAATACTAGCATGCTGCTTACTTGTTGAATTAACTAAGCGGCACGACGCGCGTGATCACGTTTGTCCGAGGCGATAGTCAACACGTCACATGAGACGAGCTTCCGAGGGTCGCGTGACGCTTAAAGATTGAAGACGAGCTAGGATGGGCTACTAAAGCCAACGCAATGGAGGGAGGAGACATGTCACTTTTCTAATGCTCTTTTTAATTACATTCAGCTATTTTTCAAACAGTTACGTTCTCACACGTTCTCACTGCATCAGCCGTAATCAGCAATTGTTACGCAGCTCGTTCTCTGAGCTGACTTCGACATTATGTTCCTTATCTTCTTCTCATTTCTGTTTTTTCATTTATTACAAAGAAAGCAGTGTAGTCCACCAGCAGCAAAGGAAAAAAAAGCTTCCAATATACCCGTACCTGTACCTGTAATTCAAAGAAAAATCGTGGGAAAGACATCAATAAGCGAGTTTGAGCGATTTTCAAATGAAATTAAGATATTAGCATTATTCGTACAGAAACCGGCCGCGAATAAAGAGTTACAGTCAAGTAATTTATCGCATGTATATTTACATGTTGGATTTACGAATTAGCTGTAATCATGAATATTCATATGAATCTAAACAGCCCACAGATTTATTCCGGGGAAAAGAATAAAAAGAGGATAATCTGACCCTGCCCTTTACTTACCCTTACCTCTGTAGTTTCGGCACTCTGAAATATTAAAGACGATCAGTATTACCGGACATATATATGGCCATACCAGGCGCTGTCGCGTTTCGGCATTCAGGAACATTTTAAATTCTATCTAGATCGTATCGCTAATCTTACGTGTTGTGATCGATGTACGGGAAACACGTTGTTGACCTCGTACGCGGCAGATGACGATTATGCTTTATTTTGTTGCGGTAGCAGCAGCTTCTACACAGCTGTTAAGTACATGTACCTCAAACGGGTATCAACAGAATCCGTAGCACATCGACAGAAGGTTGCTGCTGCTCTACGTTAGGTCCGACTAGCGACTATCGGTTCGAGTACTAGAGCTGTTCTTGGAATCGTCCCAAGTCGCGCCGCACGCCCTTGCCGCCACCTGAGATTGCGTGACTTAAGGAAACAGCGGTCTCCACACCTCTACATCTCGATCGCGCCCCTCAGTGACAACCCCTCGCACTACAGTCTCCACCTTCAATTTGAATTATTGGGACGTAGTGTCACCGTTCTATATTGTCAAGCTTCGCTGACACTGTGTTTGCTGGCCGTACGCCTACTGGCGATATCCGGAATATATTATATACAACCTACTGAGCCAGTGCCGCCACTTTGGTTCCTAGCGCCACAACCACTTCAGCAGTCCTGCAGTTGCGTTCAGTGACCTGCGAAGACTGTGGTTACTACTCTCCGTGACCTCAAGCCAGCAGGATACAGCAGTGTTTGATCAAAGTGTTCTCTGTGCAGACACAATGGCTTTCCTTACACAGCCGCGGTGCTACGCGGGTGTTCGCGGTCGCGGCGGCGGACCGATACGAACCTCGAGCAAACGCGCGAACGCGGTGACAGTGGCGGTAGCCACACCTCCCGGTGGTCGGTCTAGCACGGGTGGTAACTTTTGGAATACCATCGCTCCGAAGCCTCCTGGTGCTGTTCCCCTTCCAGTTGCAGCAACGGGAAGGAACGTGAACGCCGCCTCCGCCGCCCCTGTCTACAACAAGGTTGCTGATCTGTCTGGAGTCAAGCCTGGTCGCTCTCAAGCCCACGAAGCGGCCTCCCAACTCGCAAACCTCCTCCGCAACGACGGGATGTTTTACTCCGACGTCACCGTTGCGTCCGATGGCCAGTCCGTCGAGTTTGCTGCGATAGTTGACTGTTACATGGGTGTGGTCGATGGTGGAGACGTGGAGCGCGTCCACAAGCACGTTGCCGCGGTACGAACCTGACGCCATTTGTTCTATGTTGCCGCTCACTTCCATATATCACTCATATCGTTATCAGTGAGCCTTTTACCTTTCGCCCCTTTGGTGATGTGAGTAGTGTTATGTGATAATCCTTCTGGTGAGTCGATTTAGTATGTGTTGCAAAATATCTGGGAATACGAGTTCGTCGTGTTCTATGTGTGCGTGTGTGTGGCAGCCGCCATCCCGGTCGCTGGTTCATGTCTTCTGAACGTCGAGACACTCAACCGTAAATCGAGCGTGGTGTCTATCGTGCTGCTATGGCCGTCATTTATGCAATGCCTGATAAGTGCTGTTCATGCCCCGTTTCTATGCGACATGGCCCTAAACCCCGTTTTTTCCTGTTTGTCCACCGTGCAGGCTCTTCCGGCGGTCGCGAGTTTCGCGCGCACCAAAAATGGCGACGCCCGACTGAAAGTGAGCTTTCCTTTACCTCCGCGTGCGATTTCAAACGCTCCGCTCCCGCCATTCTCTCCCCTCTTGGGAGACACCTCCCTCGACGTGGAAGATAACTCTTGTGCAGGGCTAAAGTTTCTACTCGACCAGCACGTAGTGCACAACCGAGTATTGGCGCTGATGGAGAAGGGCAGCGACGATCGAAGCATTTTCACCGGCCCCCACCGTCTCGGAAAGTATTACACCGGAATGCGCCCCCTTACGGAAGCCACCATCCACCGTGGTACGTGTACCAGCTCCTCCCCTACCCCCGGCGCTTATGCCGCGGCTGTCGAGATCGCAAAGCAGCTGTGGACTCAGGCGCCCGGTATCGAAAATAATCTGCTAGCCGCCATGCGCGGGAAAGTCCAAAAGCTGTTCAGCCCCAACATTGGAACCTTCACCTTCCATCCCAGCGGCACGGATGCAGAGAGTGTACCATTGCTGTACGCCATTCTCCAATCACGTGCGCTTGCGCATCGCTTGGGTGGCGAGTCACCGGGAAGCATCGTGTCTCAGGGCCGCGTGGTCAGCATTGTGACTTGCGCGGCAGAGGTAGGCAGTGGGACGCTTGACGCCGCCCGTGGCTGTTACTTCAGCTCCGACACTCCGTTAAGCGCGGCGGCAGTCAACCCCGGCCAACGCCTACCTTACCTTCACCGCCTCGCCAACATTCAGGCCCTGGCAGTGCAGGGGCGCGGCGAGGACGGCGCGCGTGCCGCAAACATGGAATCCGACGTCTTGGAGCTCGCTCGCGCCAAGCTTGACGAGGATCCCACCACCGTGGTCGTCATGCACACCGTCGCTGGATCCAAGACCGGTATGTTTGCACCGAGCGAGGACGTGATGGAAACTCTGGTTCGCGAGTATGGAAAAGAGCGTGTAGTGGGTGTGCTGGATGCCTGCCAGATGCGTCACGCGCCAACTCTGATCCCTCGCTGGCTCGAGTCCTACGGCGTGGTCATGATAACGGCGTCCAAGTACTATGGCGGGCCCTCCTTTGCTGGCGGCGTCCTGCTATCCAACGACACGGTGAACCGTATGCAGGAGGCGCTGGACAGCGAGGGTCGCGGCGTGCAGACGGTAATTGCTAAGGCGCTGTCCGCCTACCTCACCAGCGGCGAGATCTGCACGCGAATGCCCGCGCTTTGCGGCGCCTTTGGCGAGACGCGTTACTCTAACACTGGCCTCGTCCTCCGCTGGGCAGCGGGGCTATACGAGATGGAGACGCTGCAGTCGGCTATCGAGGCGGTGGGCGCCGCGGAGGCGGAGGAACGTATGCGTCGTTGGGTGGTCGCTGTTCGTGGGCAGGTGGAGGAGCTCCACCCCCAGCTGGACCTCCTCCCCGTTGAGGACTACACCGACGCTGACTACCAGTTCGGTCGCATAAACTCGATCGTCTCCGTTCGCGTGAGGAACAACGTGACGGGCGGCTACCGTAGCACGGAGGAGCTGAAGATGGTGTACAGTGCGATGTACAACGACGTCTCTGCTCAGTTGCCAGAGTCAACGAGCACGGAGGAACTCGCACTCGGGGCGCAGTGCTGCCTGGTGGGCCAACCAGTGCCTATCCCCGGTAACGCGGTCCTCCGCACCTGTATGGGCGGACCCCAGATGAAGCGGCTCCTTGAAGCCGCCGATTTCGAGGCGGAGCTGTCTGTTATGCTACTGGAGGACGCGGTGGTGCTCCGCAAGCTTGCCCTCCTGGGGCGCGAATTCGAAACCCTTTTCCCTTCCGCTACGTGAGATGCGTCTTACCGCAACGCTGTCTCTTGCGGACGCGTCGCCCTCCTCTCTCTGGCTGAAGCCGTCCCGCTTGTGCCTTGGTAGCAACAACGCGAGTCGCACAGCAAAGCAGACCTCTACCAATTATGGGGCGGGTCCCATCATATTTCACTTCGTGAAGCTCACCCCCCCACTCCCCCTACCCCCCACGAATCGTTACCGATATCTTAGCTCTCTGGCGGTGACCCCTCCCGAACAATATAGCTAATAGTTTCGAGAGTGGCGAGGGCGCTACCAATTACATTAAGCCCGAGGGTGTGGGCAAGGCAGCCGGCGCATTTTTTCGCTCGGGACTGTCCTGATGAGCGAGCCACGTCCGTATACTGCGGCTATGGCCAGCATGACAGGGCACCCTTGCCAACATTTTGTGGTCACTTATGCCCCATTTCCGTCCTTGCCGCATGTGCCACTAAGGCTGCTGGTGGCACTGCCGCATGTGAGTGGGGGAAGGGAGTGGGGACGTGGTGGAGGGGGAAATGGATTCACACATTTCTTTGAATGTCGGCAGTTGTGCCGTGATGGGTGGACCTGATTTGTCTGCAGGAGGTCAATTGTGGATGACGGCAGGTATGATCCTGCTGCGGGTGGTGGAGAGTGACAGCATGCTGGTGGTGGCGGGGAGGGATGCATCTTCTTCTCTCGGCCGTTGTCTGTCCCTCCCTCTCTCATGACCTGTTGGTGGCGGGATTCTTGAGGCTACGGTGTGCTGACCTGTCTGCTTGAATCCCCCAGCATGCCCCAACACGCAAGGCAAGTGATCCTTTGTCTGTCTGGTTGGAGTTGATGTAGACACACGCACGGTTTGTGCACATGTGTGCCATCCTTATCTGCATAGCCTACCGGTGTGCTCCATCCACATGTAATCGATCCGTTATTCACATCATACAGGAAAACTCATGCATACCACATTCTAATTGGTTTGGGCTGGCGCATTGTTTGCTTATCCACCGGAAGTGTTCAAGCACGTGCATGTTGTTTAGGAATGAAAGATATCATTGGTGGGTGGCCAAATAAATTGCTTTGACACCAGTTGCCTGGAGTTATGTGGTTTGAGCGCTTGTGTTTATGTGAGCTCATTGGGCGGAGAAAAGATACATGACATGATTTTCCATCAAGGATGTTCCGATTCAATGAGTTGTATTAGGTCCCCCCCCTCAGTTCCTTTATTGGTATAGATCTTCTAGTACCTAAGCAGTACTGGGATACTGGCCAGTTGAATTCCCTCACTTTTTTTCCTGAAGCAACGCGTGGTTGTGTGCACAAGGGAGTAATATGCCATATGCAAGCATACAACGGAGACGGGGTGGGGTGCATTTTGAAACCATGGGCATATGACATGAAGCATGTTTCTCTGACCTTTATAATAATTACCTATAAATAATGGGTGTCGGAAAAGGTCACTCCTGCAGCTGTTTTTTTCTGAAGCAATACATGGTTGTGTGCATAAAAGGTGTAATATGCCACACGCACGCATAGAGTGGGGTGGGTCATATTCTGGGAGCATGACCACAATACATGCACCATCACAAAACCCCAACCATGCGGTGGCCTTTTGTCGTTCCCTGTTAATGCGGGATAACTGAAGGTGACACGCGAGTATAACACACACACACACACACACACACACACACACACACACACACACACACACCACCACCACCGCACACACGCACACAAGTACCCATGCTACAATGTCCGCGCGACCACAATTCGAAACAAACGATGATGGGTGACGAGTTTTAGGCCATTTCATCCATGGGTAATGTTGCTCTCCACTTGAAACAAACACCAAAAAATATATACATTCTGCGGCAGCGGATAGTGACGGCCGATAGCATCATGGTCATCAACACACCATTCACTTGAGTGACGCTTTCTGGTTTTATTAATTCGCTAACGACAGCTTGTGCCCCGCTTCGTCACTACCGGCGCGAGAGCGACAGGGAATAACATGTCTTGGAAACTCACTACCGCACTGTAGCCAATTAATCAAATAATTAAATAATTAATATTGATTTATGCGCCTGTTCACTGCATTCATGTATGTACCAGTACCAGTACGTTTGACATCAGCTGACGGGTATAATCTTTGCTGATGGCAGCATCCCGTGACAAACTGCTGCGCCGCCAGTGGCCACGTTGTCACGTTGTAGTCACATTTGGGGTTTCAGGTGGTATCAGATACTGCAGATCTGGCGGTTTGGTACGGGTACCTGTGGACGAGCAGGAGCCCCTGCCACGCAGGACAGTAACAGCGATGCTGACGCAGATACCATGGATGTACGAACTATACATATTTAAAATTATAGAAGCTTTGTGCTTCT